>OUQQ01000083.1:0-47289 GCA_900404475.1 Spongospora subterranea | reverse complement strand
AAAAAAAGCACATAGGTTCCGAAGATGTTGCCCGTGGTCTCTGCTTTTACCCCAAAAATGTGTTGCGATGTCGACAATCTGGTCGATAGTCGTGTATCCATCAATAAGGGTTCCTATATCGCGATCGATGAAGTTATTGCGGAGATGCTGCTGCGTGCCGTAATCTGCATTCTTCAGCAATCGTCTTATATTAAAAGACGAATACTTCGCATTGAAAGACGAAGCATTCGCAACGAAGGCCATATCGTATGATAAAAATCAATGCTTCTGCGGCTCGCCCAGCTGTCGTCAACGTAGGCACACGATTAATCAATTTGCGTGAAGGTTGCTCATTAGAATCGCCAAGCAGTGGCGACATTGCTGCCGCAGTAGCCATTGATTTTTATAATACGATATGGCGTTGCTTTTGAATGCTGTGTAGTGCATTCTGTGAAAAATTCGTCTTTCAATTCGAAGTACTCGTTTTTTGATATGAAAAAGTATTCAATTATAACCCCTTCAACGCAGTCGGTGGACAAATTGGCAATCAACAAAGTACCAACAAGAGGGTCAACAACAACAAATAAAAACATCTCGTGGAACGACATAACGATTCAACAGTACACATAAGTGTACACATCAAAATTACGTGTGTACTGTATATACAGCGGGTCACTCCTCACTGTTTCTTGAGCGGTGAAGTCCCTTTAGAATAATGATCAGAACGAAGGGGATCATGACCTCATCGACACAGGATACGGCCCTTAGCTTGTTGCGGGCCTTCATGGCCAACGCTTCTATTGACGCCTTTCTCATTCCTTCTGAGGATCCTCACCAATCCGAATATGTTGCCGACTACCATAAGGTTCTTGACAAAGCTATTTTTGTTTGGCGAAGCCCCATTCACTGTTTCCGTTGCGTTTAGCGCCGGGAATTCATATCCGGATTTTCAGGTTCGGCCGGGACCGCCCTGGTGACCAGAGATGAGGCATTGCTGTGGACTGATGGGCGCTATTTCACCCAAGCTGCAAAGCAGTTGTCGCCGGCTTGGACCCTGATGCGTCAAGGCGAGCCCGACGTCCCTCTGGTCTACGAATGGATTGGGAAAAACATGTCCTCTAGTTCCACATTAGGAGGTATACAACTGCACTATTCCGAAATGAGCAATATCGTCTTTGCTCTCATCTTTATCCCGTTTGTGATTTGTTGGTTGTACGTTCCTGGAGGTTTCTGTTCCTGTTTTTATGCCTTGTTGATTATTGTCCCATTCATTGTACTGTTTATTACTTGATGATTTCTAATCTTCATGCCCTGCCAAGTGCTATCGTATTGTCAACTTGCTCTTGGCTTTATGTGATTTGCAGTTAGTTCGAAAAAATCGCACTTGTTTATGCCTTTCAAAACATTTCTTTTCTCACAGTGGATCCATTTGTCGTTTCATTGACGACGTATCGGCGACTTTTGGACCTCGATACCAAGTTGCAGTCTGTGTCTCCAAATCCCATCGATACAATTTGGGGCCAGGTTCGTCCAGCTCCTCCAGCCGATCCCGTGTTTATTCACCCAGTCTCGTACGCTGGCGTCCCAGCTCAACTCAAAATTCAACAGTAATAGCTACTTAAACATAATGCTGTTAGCAATCAAGTTTGCCTTGTTCTCGTTGATTGATCATATTTTGTTCCGCATAATTTTTCAAAGCTGCGTCATTTTCTTTTAGGTTGCAGCGATTGTTGACCATCGAAAAGGTTGACCTGTTTGTCGTTTGTGCTCTGGATGAGGTTGCGTGGCTGTTCAATCTTCGCGGAAGTGACATTTCTTTCAACCCGGTTTTCTTCGGTTATGCCGTTGTCGATGCCAATGACGCCCCGATTTTATTCACGGATTCAACGAAAGTTTCCAGTGACGTCGCATCGTACCTGGAGTCGATTGGCGTGAAATTGGCGCCCTACAACGCATTGCTTAATCACCTGCAGACGTCGTCGGCTACGAAAGTTTGGGTTGACCCAATGCAATGCTCCATGGCAATTCATGATTCCGTCGCACCACGCACCATTGTCGAAAAACCGAGCCCCATCGAAGAAATGAAGTCTATCAAGAACCCGGTCGAATTAGAAGGAATGCGGCAATGCCATATACGAGACGGAGCCGCTCTGGTTCGGTTTCTTTCCTGGTTGGACTCTGTAATCGAAAAGTAAGAAATCGTCAAAATTCTCAATTCTTTGGGTTCATTTCAAAGTTGTTCGAAATTCGATTCGCTTCGTTAAGAACCAACACGCGTTCACGTGGTTTTATATTTGACTTCGTCTCAACATTCATCTTTGACAGCCAATTTTACTCACATACGCTTGTTTCCAGTTCAATTAGTGAAGTAGACGCTGCAGATCGATTGGAATCGTATCGGCAAACGTTGCCCAAATTCCGCGGCTTATCATTCGACACGATTTCCGGTTCGGGTCCGAATGGGGCAATCATCCATTATAAACCGGATCGTGCTAGCGAACGCGTTCGTGAAGTGTGAGACATTCGTTTTGACAAACTGAATCTTTGGTTGTCAGATTTTGAATCGCCAAGAGATGTACTTGGTAGACAGCGGCGCCCAATTTGATGATGGAACTACGGATGTTACCCGAACTGTGCACTTTGGCCAGCCAACCAACCACCAGGTTGATTGTTTCACACGTGTCCTAATCGGACACATTAGGCTTGCACAAGCCGTATTCCCATGTACGCGAGAGATATCAATTGTTCTTGGTTTCAGAATAGCGATTTTTATAGAGTTTGTCATGATCGGGCAATGGCTTGACCGTCGCAGTTCTTGCTCTGTTCTGCACTTCTACTTGCACTTTGTTCTTTTACTTGCCCAGTCAATTCAAAAAGCGGCAATTTTTTTTTCGTTTCGTCAACATGAATTAGCACGTCGACAACCTCCATACTAGAAATATGTTTCGTATTTTCGCCGATAATTCTTATCGAAATTCTTGTTGCTAATGCACGTTAGGTGGAACTACGGGACACCAGTTGGATGTGCTAGCGAGGGAGTCGCTCTGGTCTGTTGGCTTAAATTACAATCATGGGACCGGTCATGGAGTCGGCTCATTCCTCAACGTTCATGAGTAAGAGTCTTTATTCGCCTTCCCCAAATACTCATCTTCATTCTTGTTCAGAGGGCCTCACGGAATCAGCGCCCTGCTTCGGCGGATGGCACTCGCGACGGTTCCATTAAAACCCGGCATGACGGTAATAATTTAACAAAATCAAAATCCGATTTTAACCCAACGTAGGTGACAAACGAGCCCGGTTATTACGAGACGAACGCTTTCGGAATCCGGATCGAGAACGTAATGCTGGTTCGGGCGCAAACGACCCAGCACGAATTCGGGACCGGTGAATGGATGAGTTTTGAATCGGTACGTCGTTGCTTACGGCCTTTCACGGCGAGTTTGAATGTTTTGGCAGGTCACAATGGCGCCAATCCAAGCGTCTTTGATAAATGTTGGAATGTTGTCCCAGAGCCAGCTGAATTGGCTGAACGACTACCATGCCGATTGTTGGAGGAAGCTGTCTCCATTGCTGGAAAACGATCCGGTCACGTTGCAATGGCTGGCAAACAGCTGTAAACCACTCTCTTTCTGAATACATATCCCCACCAAGGAAAACTCCCTTACGTTTTTTGCCCTGGTGCTTTCCCTAGGACTTACCAAAACCCAATAAACTGTTCACTGATTCAACAGCAAATTGAGCGCCAAAGTCCAGAGTACAAAGAGGTAATGAGTAGTACGTGACCGCTGACTTTCTTGAAATCCAACCCGCTTTCGAGATTTTTCCTCATTCGACCCCACCCCAACCCTTTATTTTATTCGTGCTGGAAAATCATACAGCGTTTTGTCGGACGCAATCCGTATATTGCACCTTCCAACCGAACTCGAAACGCTCACCGGCTCTGCTGCGCAGGTCGCCTGTTTGTGATTGATGAAATTGGAAGTAATGACATAATTAGACATATTTTGAAATGAGTTTGTAACGGAATAAAGTGGGAGGCTGATCAGTTGAGTAACGACAGGATTGAAATAGAGTAATGTTTTTATTTAAATTCCAGAGCTCGAAATCCTTTAAAGCCATCGGGTGGCCGGTCATCGCACAGTTTCATGTACGACAACAGCGATAACGAAGGACCATCTTTGGGAACCCAACTTAGACACTGTTGAAGCTTTGCTACAGCGTCTTTCCAATCTGCCAATGAAATCAAGATTTAGATGCTTGATTGATTGGCTCAGTGTGCAAAGGCAACCACTCTGACCTCCGTTTTCATAAGCTGTGAACGCCTTCCTGAATGTCGGCAGAAGCTGTTTTGGATGGCTTCTTTGCAGACCAATCACATCAAGATCAGAGCGGAACACTACAGAAACGGCTGCTTCAGTGATCGGCCGATGCGCTCCGTTTGGACGTGGTAAAGGCGAATTGTCAGTGATGTCAAATGTGTACAATCCAACAGGTGCCGAAACCCCTGAAAACCGGTTAGATATCAATAGTGATTACAATTCGGTTCAATTACGCTTGTACCTTTGAAAATTACATTGTCTATCTTCCTGATTTTGAGTTGAGCTGTTTGACTAAGAAGCTGCACAAAGGGCTCGGAGAGTAGTATCGGTACCCCGAACTGTTTAGTGGCGCTTTCCAGACGTGCGGTCAAGTTCACATTTGGGGACAAATATGATGCGTCGATTTTGAACCGGCTTCCAATTGCACCTAATGGACATTTGTTGAAAATGCATTAAGCCAAGCTGAATAAAAATTTTGCAAGGTTGATGCGATGCTAGAAGATTGGTTTACCTTCAATAGCCCAACCCACATGAAGACCGAACCCCATGCTAACTTGAAAATCATTGCCAAACCTTTCCTTTATGGCGGGGTGATTTCTATACGCGATTAATTCGGCGCTTCTGATGCATAACATTATTCAGAACACGCTGTCAAGTTGCCTTTCTTAAAAACCGGTGAGTAGAAACCTGTTAATATCCGCGATGATTTTGATGAAAGATATTAGCGCATTATCCGCTAGCTGTTCCCAGCCAAGCATATTTAGAGATTTCAGATTAAATTCCAGTTGTGGTCCCTGTAGACATAATCAGATTTCAAGAATAGCTGTTCCAAAAGGATTGATTCACATTGTCTTTAGATCCAAGGTCCGGTAGCCTCCAGACAAGCAAAAATGCATCGCCTATGCTAAGAAGCAACACTAGTCAGCAACGCCCCTAATGCTCGAAGAAGCACCACAAAGGAAAAGCTGACTTTTTGTTGCAATGCCCGCCATAGAATTGAACGTCTCCGTGAACAATGCGTGCAATCTGGTTGGTAAACTTCATTACATCCTGTTGTAAACACTCGCAGATATCCTATAGAAAACAACTCAGATTTGTTTGTCACTTCGACAGCGATCGTTTTTTTTGTCACTTACGGTGAAATTCCGAATATCACAGAATCCGAAAATTGCATGAACCTTTTGCCCCAACGAAACAGCATCAACGCTTTGACCTCCAATTTTTAGGCTCTTGCGAATAACCTCCCGACCTGCTTCACCGAACCCCAATGCCAGCAGCTCAACAATTTTTGACACAGCTTGCTCCAGCACCCTTGACAAAATGTGAGATCCGATATCCTGAAAACCATTGCAACTTCTGACTACCTGATTTCCAAGTGAGTTTTTGAGTCCTTCTTCTTATGTTGCTTATGAAAAAGTTTGGATAGCCCTTTGGTCCCCGGAGCGCCAGCTTCACTCGGAGAGACTTGGTGGCTAGATGGCGATGTAATCAAATTGCGAGGTGACTGCGGAACACCTTTTATTGTGAGATCTTTGAAGTTGTTTGAATTGAGTGGATCGTCAGCAATTTTTCTAACTCGCGCAACCTAAAAAGCTTCAATGTGCGTTATTATGTAGCAAACTGCAATTATCAAACCAGATTTTCCACAGGTTCGACCACCAGCTGATTGACGTCCTTTGAAAAAGCGATGCATATCCACATTAACACGCCAATAATGAAGACCGTCAACCCAATGGATACACGGTAACCGAGCTATAACCAATTGTAAACCACGTATATCATCACATTCAATGGTTTTCTTCCAGTGGGCAAATCACAACATCGCAATTCACACCATAAGAAATGAAGTTAAAGGCGAAAAAACGGCAAAATATTTCAATTACTTGCTGTTGGGCCTTGCCGTTGAAAATTGCAACGGACAATCCACTTGTCGAGACCTGAGAGACGATCTCTGCTGGACGTAATTTGGAGATGTCCACTGCAACCTCTGATCGCAACAACCACGATTAGTCATTGCTTGACGCAGTTACCGAGTGTAAATGCTTAAACGGCACTGCATTGTCCAAAAACTTGCAGTGCTAATTCAGATAGCGCTTACGCGAGAAAGTTAACGGAAGTTCCACCACTTTCCCATACAGCTGTAACGACAGCGGAATCCAATCGGTCACGTCAATGTAAGCGTCAAAATAGCGTCGAATTGCCTGCAATCCATATTCTGTGTTACCGGTTTTAATTCTAGAAACGATCATTGGCGTGATTTACCGCGTTAAGCGTTGATGGATCTGAATTCCTAACCACCATTTGTTCGAGGATATCCAGCTATACAGAAATATGTACCCACAGTTAGTGAGGATACACATCCATAATGTTTGTATCACCTCAGAATTGAGCAACTCGTGATTCAAGTATTTATCGTTGCCTGAACCAATAGAGTACAAAAGCGGTAGGGCAGCCACGATAATCAACACAGCAACTGTTGCTCTTTTGCAAATGAGTACGTTCAAGTCGGTTACCAACCGGGATCCCTGATATTGCCAGTGCACTGTCAACTTGGAACACAGCACCAATTCAAGAACTCACATTATGGTTGCGAACTATAGAAGCCGAGGAAAAAATCCTTTTGAGCATGCGATACCATGGCTGATTGGGCAACCGAGCTATATGCAAAAAAATAAATGGCAAGATATCTCAGAGTTATGAACTTTTTCACCCTGTGTCGACCTTAACTTCAGAATGACTAACGCTGATCTGCCACCCATCTTGGCAGCCCTTGCAGCTCGAATAAGATCCCTCGATTGTTGCTAACTCAGATATGAGTTAATTAAAGAGAATGTGGTCTCTCTCAAATTTATGCAACAATATTTTCGAGACAGACAAAACGTAATGCAATGGCGATCGCCTCACCAATAACTTACGTTGTCGCGCAAAACAGGTATTAGAGAAAGCACAATCGAAAGGGCCGATAAGGTATCAATCCAGAAATAGAACGAGAAAATGAAGCCAGTGTCTGCTAGCGACCCAATAACAATATCGAATACGACGCACATGGCCATGGCGATCATTATCCACTGAAAAGCAGTGTCGACATCACTATGAGGAGAAACACGGAGAGATAGAGCGTCAATTTTTTCGGTTTGTTATCACACAAATAATGAGTGCTCCGTTCAATAAAAATCCTTTCATCAAAATTATAAAATGAACAGAACTTTACTATGACGCTTATTATGCTATTGAAAATCGCAACCGCTTTCCATGCATATTTTCGTCAAAACGGCACGTGGTCTCGCGGTAGCTCAAGGTGCACGCATAAAGCAGAGTCGGCTTGAAAACCGACGATTTCAGTGAAAATAACCAGATTCCTTCCTGACGACCATCAAAACAGCAGAGAAATATCAACTTTGAATACCACTAAAATTACGAAAGTGGTAAGAACTGAGGTATTGGAGTATAAAATAAAGGGAGAAGCTATATTACTGTGGTGTCGATAGTGTACGGTGATCTATCGCAGTAGGTATCGTGTTTCAAAGCAACATCATAAGACTGCCACGTTGGTCCATCACACATATGAAACACATTCGTGCGGGTGCTCTATCGCAGTTAGTATAGCAACATAATGCGATTGACACGTTGTTGCATGACACATATGAACAAAAAACACACTTATCGCAGTAGGTATCGTGATTTGAAGCAACATAATAAAACATTGATATGTTGATCCATCAACACATATGAAACCGTCATTAACGAATTAACAAGATGATTCTCTGATTATACTTTGATAGGAATCCCAGCCGGATGTCATCACCGAATAGGACGAAGATATCGGCCAGCATCAAGATGGTGTGCATCAACGGAGAGCGCTCAATCTTCCGCCAGACGCTCAGTTCAGTGTTGGTGGAGTCAATATCACCTTCGTTTAAGGAATTTTCCGTTGTTGACATCTGTTTTCATAATTAAAAGAGAAGAGACATATTTGTATTTGCTCACCCGTTTTCCATAAAGTAAACTCGGATGGACAAACATCGTCGAAATTCTCCTCATCAAAGGAGATTGCGCGGTGGTGACATTTGACGATGAACGCTGCGATAGGTTGGGTAGAACCGTCGAACCTGATGATTGGTCATTGACCAGCACACCTGCAGGAGCGCTGATCCTTGTTGGCATAGTAATACCAACAAGGAATTACTGATCGTAAGCAGGGTATGGTATCGCCGTACTAAACAAGATCAAGATTAAGGTCGTCAATTGTGAGGGATCGAACCTTGTACTACTATCTGGGCAATTTGCAATTGGAACCAAACTTTTCAAAACGATTTCGGTTGACAGCGATTTGTTTTCGGCATAAAGGCTACGCTCCAGATGTACTTCATTGGAATTACATTTTGCGTTGATGGCTGGCCCGGCAATGATTAAGCATCGCAAATCTTACACATGACGGAAAAGTAATAAATTCCTGACCATCCAAACAAAAATAAACGTTTCAGTTGCATCGACAGTCATCGAAAGAGTGCCAAGGTCGGGACACTCCGAATGTCTTTGCAGGGATGCTTGATGTCTCCGACATTGTCAGTTTCTCAAGTCATGTCAGAAACTTTAATCAACTCAGAATTTTGTGGGTAAATCAAACTGGACAGTTTGAGCAAAACGTAGACATTGCATTTCCGGTCCAGTGAGTTTTGCTGATTCGGTTGCGCCACATATTGGGGCGACGTAGTTGCGCCGAAGTCATGGAAGAAATCTTGCTGCAGCCGACGCTACCTAAACTCAGGCAAGCGGCTGCAGCAGATACGCACCCGTGTTGGTTAGAAATCGTCAACCAAATCTATCATGAGCATTTTGCCTGTGTTATCTTGACGCGAAGGAATAGGTAACTCACACAGACTGCGTTGGCCAAATTGTATCTCGTGCCCGAGACACTCAATGCATCGGCATCTGTTTTCCAGATGAAGAAACCGTCAGAGTGTTTTGCATGCGAACCACGCTGGGAGACTGCAGCGCTGCAAGATTCATCGACTCTTGAATCATGTGGATGATCAATGTGCCAGTATACAACCTCAAGATTTTGTAGACAATTTCCCGTAAAAATCGACAACCGCTGTTCTAATCACATTATTTTTGACTATCAGGCCTTGCCGCAATTCCGAAGCGCCATTCGAATTCAAAGAACCAGCTTGGTGACAGCAATTCAAAGAATCTACATTGATGTCTACAGCCGATTTGGCACAAGTTCTTAAGGTGCTCGAACTGCTTAGACTTGATTTTCAACAAAGAAATTGTGCAGAATCGGCTGTAGATATTAAATGTAATTTGGAAAATATGGGACCCATCGATGGCATTGAATGACACGTGCACGATGTGTACACCCGGTGTGGATGGATGGTCTTATGAGCATGGAAACGATCCCTTCAATATTTTCGTCATCACGAATGGCTCACGAACGCGATGTTGCTTGGTAGCAGGTTCAGCCTCGTGCCGTATCGCGCTCTTACTCACTGAACATCGATAACCGCAAGTCATTTCCGATATTAAAGGTGATCCCACACGAAATAGTAAGGGGCGAACGACTGTCTTGATAATAGCAAAGCGGTGCCACCGGAAATAAGATTTAATCGACGGTACCACGATTCAGTTCATCTCACCAGTTCGCGCACATGCGGCGACCCGGCGCTTCCAATAGGGAATATCGACAGTTTTCACAATAATTGCCAATCGTTTAGTCTTTTCAACTGTCTTGCGCTGACCTCAAAACAGTGCCATCACTGGCCAGATTGACTCCACTGCATCTGAGAGACGCGCTGATGTTGTTATTACCCCAGACAACTCGGTATCACGCTAGGACAGAAAGAAAATTCAGCAGAAATACCAGGAGTTTTCTCCTTGAGACTCTGAATGTGCCGGTTCTGTTGAGCGCCCTGCGCTTGACAGTGCAGAATTTGGAATACAGTATAATGGCAACGCCATGCAACTAGTTTGGATGCACGCCGCATTGACAGCGACGAATTGTATCGCAAGCAGCACATTGATTGTCGTAGGAAAGCGGGACCCCTAACGATGATGAGGCTGGAGAACTGTTTTGGTTGATGGGCTCAGACGTGTCCAAGTTTCTGTGTCAACTTGACTCAACTTCAAGGACACACCAGCAACGCGAGCTTGATTGTCCATGGGAAGCCGGCAGAGGACAGATCATGAAGTGTTGGGACGGCATAGGCCTCAATAGGCCTCTATTCCTGAAACCTGGTCCCAGGCTGGAGGGGAAACAACCTCTGGAATATTAAACAAAGCAGCCAGCCTCACCAATTGCGGTATTGTGAATTGGAAGTTGTGCAGCGAAAATTCCTCAGGCATGCTGACGTCGAACTGGTTGCCACGGTTGACTGTTGGGGATGTGATTCTCAATCTGAAAAGATCGTTGTTGATAAAAAACGCCATTATTCTCGGAAACTTTCTCGGGGAATTCTCAGTATGTTGGTAGATCAACATAATCAGCCAGATTGCTTGTTCGTCGGCCAGCCTTGGGGCGATCATTCTTTTCTAATCTCTTCTGAAACTCAACTATCCGAAATAGTCAGCCGTGGCAACCAGTTCGACGTCAGCATGCCTGACGAATTTTCGCTGCACAATTCCGATTCACAATACCGCAATTGGTGAGGCTGGCTGCTTTGTTAGGTTGTTTCCACTACAGCCTGGGACCAGGTTTCAGGAGTATAGGCCTATGCCGTCCCAACACTTCATGGTCTGTCCTCTGACGGCTTCCCATGGACGAATCAGGATGTCATCCCAGCAACAAAATCTTGACGGCGTCCCTCATCAGCCAACGCCGCCGAGGCTTTGTCTATTGAATAAGCCAGCTGAAGAGCCGGGCTGTGCAAAAAAGTCTGTTGAGACTCCAAATGCCTCGATTGGCGGTGGGTCGGCATCAGGTAAATGAACCATACTTGGTAAATCGATAGATCTATGCCTGAAACAAAGGTGGATACGCGAAACTTAAGTGGTGAAACCAGGAGGTCGTACCAAACTACTCAACTCAAAAACCTGTCGAGAAAGCGCGGCCTTTTGCTCAACTCAATAAAGACGAAAAAAGTGCATCCGAAATATGTCTAACCGTTTGCCAGACCTTGCTGAAACCTGTTTTCGAAAACACGTGTCCGGGATTCGCAGATAAATGTTCAAACCTTATTCTGACTGCAGAACGCGTTCAAACATGGCAAGTTTCCGTGAATTCTGGCATCAAGGGACAATTTGCACAATCAACTCGGCATGATTCATGTTATTAACTGCAACTGCATAAAAATACCAGACGTATATATTGATCATAATTGTTGGCGCCTAACAGGCGCAATCGGCGTGATGGATTCACAGTAACAATGTGTCTGCAAGCGCGTATGAAGCCCATGGTCGATAAGCTGTTGTGCAAAAGAGCATGTCTGATTGATTGGCAGATGTCCTCAAGTAGCGCTTTCGTTGAAATTTCACTACTGGTTTCGTCTTAATCGTGGTCATAGACAAGTAAACTTGGGCATTGCTTCATTCAAGATCGTTGGATCAGCAAGGAGCTTGGAAGATTTGCTATAACCTGCTGTCAGACTGAGCACTTCAATCGAGCGGCACGAATTTCTCGTTTGCAGCTAATACCCGCCCAATTCTAGCATTGCTGGGCGTGTTGTCCAGCGTGACTAAATGAATGATCTGCACATCCGATGGTCCAAATTGGGCTTGCCCAGGATCCAGTATTAACAAACAACTGTGTCTACTGTACTCTACCGGCGAAACAAATGAATTAATGAACACGACGAACGTTGGGATTTTCAGAGCCATGAACGACTGAGCGTGCGCATGTGTACACCCATCACTGATGCGTGTCCCACTTCCCGACTGCTGGTGCTTCTTTCACAGTCTGTCGGGCGCCACCCTTTATGTTCACTTGTGATTGATTAAATGTACTTTTTCAGGTCATTCCCAATGTCGCGTTATTGTCCATTATTATTCATGTTGAGGAAAACGGTGCTCTGTTCAGGCCGATTCTCTCTTTTTTCGGTAGCTGTTGCTGGCGGTTCTGGTTCTGCATTGACCGGCGACGACCGCTCGCGTATCAAACTGGAATTCGGTCTGGCCGTTCTGCCCCATCCGCAAAAAGTGCAGAAGGGTGGTGAGGATGCCTTCTTCTATAGTCACGCGACAAGTTCTTTTGGTATTGCCGATGGCGTGGGAGCTTGGTCTTCTATGGGTATCAACCCTGCAAAGTATTCCAGGTAATTGTACCAATTCCATGAATCCGTTAATCAAAATTAATTTCTACTTCCCTTCAAGTCGTAACAGTGTTTACGGCTACAAACAACATTTCTTTAATTGAAAATCAATTCCGTTTTCGAGTGCTCAAGCACCAGCCAACATTACTTGCAATTGTTCCTGTTAGCTGGTTTTGACATTTTTAGCTGGAGTGCTTAGTGCAACTTTAACATTTACGCATTCCAACTAGCTTTTGCTAAATTCATTGCACAAGTGCTTATTTTTGACGATTTTCAATATTCTTTTGCAGGGCATTGATGCGTTACACAGAGAGTGCAATCGCAGCTTGCGCGAGTTCTGATGAGTAGCACTCATGCTGTATCATTTTTATCTAGATTCATCAATTTACTAGACAGGAGCCAATTTCCCCATGTGCCGCGCTTCGCGTTGCTTACGATCAAGTTCGGGAACAGGGAATACAGGGATCATGTACGGCCGTTGTCGGCAGGTTACACGAGGATCGTCTAATGCTGGCCAATCTTGGAGACTCAGGTTTGGGAAATCTTCGCGCTCAATGTTCAACAATATGTCTTTGCTGGTTTTTCTTTGCCTTTGCTCTTTTGTATTAATCAGTAATCGCCATAAATTACAGAATATTTTAAACAAAACTTCGCGTTCAGTTTTCAACAATATATTGTTTTTGCTTTACTTTTTTAGCTTGTGTTGCTGCATACTGTTGAATGAACTCGCCATTGTTTTGCGAAGTACTTATTCTTGATCGGGTCGACCGACTTCCGAGTTGTCCTTTGTGCTTACTTGTTTATCCACAGTCATACATGGTGTTTAATAATAATGTGAATTCTTCCCAGTTATACATGTGCTTTGTTGTTTGTGCACCAACAATTGTGGTGAATTCTGGTAGGTGTTATGCTGCTCAGTCGCATCCCTAGACAGGATGAAGGTAACGCGATGCCACTCGATGGCGGCGTCGAATCGTCTACATCTAAGATGGTACCCAAACCGAGCACCAACTCTCCGAAAAAATCATCTCGTACGTTCTCTCCTTTACCTCTTGGGTTTCTATTCAGAAATTTCAAATATTTTGGTTACCCTTAATATGGTTCAAGAGCTTTGGAATCGATATGCTGATTTTATTTTGCAATAACAGCAATCGTCGGGGGCTATCAGATAGTTTACAAGACTCTTGAGCAACAGCATCGTTTCAATTGCCCGTATCAACTTGGGATTGAGTCCAGCGATGAACCTGTATAAATATCACAAAATATAAATCATTACCGCTAACTCAATACGTTTTCTATTGTATTATGATTATTAATATCTAAAAGAACAATAATTGTTGTTTTTGTCGGCATTGGTCGAATGTTGCTTTTGCTATAGAAGTTCTTTTTAGAGTTTTGCGCATTTGTTGTCAACAATGTATTGCAAAACTAACCGGTTTTTGGATTTTTAGGAAGCCGCGTCCGTCACAAACCACCAAGTACGTGTTGGAGATTTGATTATTGCTGGGTCTGACGGCCTTTGGGACAATCTATTCGATTTTGACATTCAAAGGCTATCTGGTTCGTTGCATAGATGCTTTTTTCGATGTCATTCACATTCGGTTTTACTTGTGCCGCATTTCAAGTTTGGATATATGTGTTGCGACCCTTCATTCTAATCGCAATTTAGATGAATCCGACGACGTTCAAGAATTGGCGTTTATCCTTGCGACTGCCGCACATCGTCGAGCTTTAAAAACATCAGGTTCGCGGGCGACGCCGTTCGCGAAAAACGCTTCGGACGCAGGAATTTTGTTTGAAGGAGGAAAGATTGATGACATAACGGTCATTGTCGGAAGGGTGGTTATCCGCGATTATGATCAAATTCGATCGCGTCTATAGCCCCATGAGGTCCAATAGCACCATGTCAAACAGTATTTCATTTATTAAAGAATAAATTTCAAAATGAGAACAGTAATGTGGTGGAAAGTCGTCCTGTTAGTACAACAAAACGGCTTGTCAATGGTCATAACTTCGGGTCGACAGCAAATTATACGAAAATGATGTAGGAATATATATTAGTAGTATAATATTATGAGTCCGCCGTGCTGGAAAAATATCGCCGCCCATAAACCTAAACAAGAATTAAGATATCGTGACAGAAATAGATATAGACCCCAAAAAGTGACAAAATTTGAAATGAATGGTTAGATGGAAAAAACTACAAAGAAAAACTGAAAGGCAAACAACGGGACACGTATGACGTCAAAACAAGTACCTGAATGATGCTGAGATAGAGATATATGCCTCGGTAAAGTTTGAGACGCCCTGAATCAGCTCATATAGGCTTTGCATGGCCAGATAGCCACCTCAACGCAGTATCGATGCCCTCGCCTTGATTGGCAATGGAAGCAATCACCGTGCACGTATAGCCCAGGGCTTCAATTTGAGCGACACCAAGAGCGATGGCAAGATCCTGAGTGGAGATTGCAGCCGGTAGGTCCTGCTTGTTTGCTAGAATGCAAAGGCAAACGCCATTGAGCGCTTCTTCCTTCATCAAGGACATTAACTCCTGCCTTGCCAGTGTTATCCTCGCTGCGTCACTGAAAGAATCGTAAACAAACATCATGGAAAATTAATTCACATAACGTGATAATAACGCTGTGATGAAATTCATGAGAAAATATAAGGTAAACGAGGGGAAAAGGATTCATGCCCAATTACGTAGCTTATAAAAGAAATCAGAATGTCAAAGCGCAAAAAGAGAAAAAGCCAACAAGATAATGACCAACCTGCTATCGACGACAAATATAATCCCTGACGTACCGCGATAATGCGGCCTCCATAAAGCTCTAAGACGATCCTGGCCGCCAACGTCCCAAATTTGTATTCTGGTACGGTTATATAGAATTTCTTCGACATTAAATCCGATTGTTGGGACTGTTTCCTGATGGGCGCCCTTTTTCATCCAGGCCAAAACCGTGGTCTTGCCGGCGGCATCGAGACCCAGCAACAAAAGGCGTACCCTGGGCCGTCCGAGCCTCGACATGGCCTTGCCCATGGCAGAGGCCTCGCTACGTCGGATTTGTCAAAATCCGCCGGCCTGCGTCAAGTGTCTACTTCGTCGAAAGATCAATAATTACGAAATGTACAAAATATCTTTTTTCAAAGAAATCACAAAAGTGCGAGTGTTGATGTTACAGCTGCTGTATCCTTGCGACAGATGTTGCGCTACGACTTTACGGGTGAGCGATTAGTGCGAGTCAATGGACCCACAAAGTGGAGAGATGTAAAAACAATCTTGTTTGAGGCTGTGGTCTGAGCACTGGGCACATACGAGAGATCCTTGGTCTGGTGGAGGGAAAGCAAAGAAGCAAATGACTGGTTCGGACAACATTTAGGCCTTGAAGTAGGCTCCTTTCACGCAAAACTAACTTCTTCTTGTCGTGGACTCAAACATGATGATGTATTTGTTTATTTGTGTCTTCCCGTTCGGCTTTTCCTCTAGGTAAAAGCGTATGGCATTGCTATGGAAATGTCCGCTTGCGGCCTGAGCCTAGAGTCACACTCGTTCAAGACCGAAACATTACAGTTTCACATTCAAGACAGAATAGACCCGATGACTCTTCGATCAGAATAAAAATTGCCACAAAGAATGGAATAGTAATGTTTCGCAAAGAAACTACATCAAAAATCTTTGTGCCAATATTCAAACTAACATGATTTAACCAAATATTCCGGGATTTGCCTCTCTGCATATTGGATCATAGTATCTGCTAGTCGCAGCTCCTGATAGACTTGATGATGTCTCCATCGGCCTACAAGCAGAGGACTGCGCCTTGGCCGTTCCTGTCGTACGTTTGGTCTTCCATTACCACAGGACACCCTGGTCATTGCTAGTACTCCGTTCTGTTATGTTTCGGAAATATTGACGCAATCCTCTTGCGTTTGCCTTGCGATATCGTGGAAAACCTCATGAAACACAGACCCATCATTTTGTATTTATCTTTCTTTTATATTATGGATCCAGGACGAACAATCTACAGCAAAACTTTTGTCCGGCGGAAGGACAATTTTTTCAGAATGTAATAGGAGTATCCAATACGATGTATATTTATAAATGTTACAATATATGGCGAATCAGAGCGAACTACGACCCTATCACCAACCTCTTGATCTCGTTGATCCATCTGGCTAACTCTGCCGGGTCGTTCTGTGATAGGTAGAAGCGGCGTTGCGTACTGGCCGGCGTTACCTCTATGACCGAGGCCCGGCCCAGTTTGGCCTGCGCCTCGTCAACGTCCACCAGACGTACCGTGCAATCATGTACATCTATCGACCCGTTGGCGTTGAGTTGCCATTCTGATCCCCCAGCATCCTAAAAAATCCAACCAACATTAACGATACGGCATCGAGTCGTGTTTCGTTACAACTGCGACATCGAGAATCGTTACTTGCTGGAACTGTTTTGGTCAGCCCTGGGGCTGTTTTGTTTGGGCAGGCAGAAAATCAAATGGCAGTGTAAATTGCAGCAGAAATTGGAAATAAAATAAAGATCGACGAGAAACACATGTATTCAGCGTAGAAAACATGGATGAGATATGCTGTGCACCCTCATAAAAACTCAACAAAAAGTCAAGATCAAGTTGCAGCTTCATCAAATATGTACGGTCGTTACATAGTTTTAGAACGAAGGCGGATAAATATTGTTTCCAGAAGTGGGTTTGCGATATGGAAACAGATTAGCCTGTGGAATGTGATGATACCTGGCGTTTGGTGAAGTAGAGGATTACACGGCTGGAGCGGACCATGACAAAATACCGTTTTCGCCAGGGTTTATTGCCTTGCTCCCCGCCGCGCTTCTCGAACCACGACTCGATCACCCGATCAGGAGACTTGAACTTGTTAATGGCGTCACACCACGCTTCACGGGCAACAACGTCTGGAGCGATCATAACTTGAGCCCGTTTCGAGGACGCCGTGAAAAGCTCAAACCCCGCTCCGTCTGGATAATCATAAGGAAACGCGACCGCGTCTTTCAACTGAATCACCTTCTTTGGATGAGAAATGGTTCGCAGTGCTTCAGCCTTCAGCTTCCAAAGATCAAGCTCGGCTTTATCCGAGTTCAGCACGAAGAACATTGACGTCAATGAACCGAAGGCGATGCCTTTGATTTGTAGATATCCCTGCATTGATTGTCCAAAACAGTTCCCTGATCCGGTGGACTGACTCAACAGCTGCATTGACATCGTCGAGGCTGTCGATGCTCGCGGATCTGAGGCGCTCGTAAGCTGGATTTTGAACGCGCTCGCCAGTGTTGACGGTGCCGAGAGTGTATTCCGTGAAACGGGTTCAAAAGCTTCCCCGTCTTCAGATGACTCCATACCCGATGCCAACGCTGTTGATGGCGTAGAAGGCTCCGCCAACGTGTTCACTGAACTCATTGTGCCCTCCTTTTTCGACGCCAGAATCTCATGGGATTCCTCGACGCTCGAGTCGACAGTGAAGTGTAACCGCGCCGATTCGTCACGCACGAACGAGTCCAGTTGAAAAGGGTTGCGTACGTTGTGTGGGCTACGCCGCTGCGACAAATTATTCACATGATATTGAAGATCGGCAGCCCAGGACGCCGCGATATCTTCGGTCTGCGCCGAAAGCAGCAACGACTTTACTGTCGATTCGATGTGGAATGAATAACTTCCAGCACTGGGTGGCGTCACCTGAATGAAAAATGGAATGATAAATCCGGGAAAACGGCATTCGTTCGCAATAATCGAGATACCTTCATATCCTGTAAATCGAGGACGTACTTGACGCGCATTTGTCCACTACGACCATCAGCTGCCAGAAGAAGATCGTCGAACATGAAAAACGTGTATATTTTGCCGTCCTTCTTATTGGCCGAGGTGAGTTTCTGCAACGGTCCATAGCGGACGCAATACCGCCCTGGCTGCACGAGGTTGACTTGGCCGGCGAACAGCTTCTCCTGGATACCGATCACTCGGGATCGTGCCTCGGACAGGTTCACCTCGTAATCAATATCGTTCGCCAGCTTGGCCAGCAGCAGACGCGATCTCTGACAGAGTACTCCCAACGGTGTTGCCTCCATAGATGCTGCACCCAAACTCAATCCAGTCACGACCTCCAATACCTCCTTGAAGTAAACAAGTGGCTGTGCCAACTGAAAATCCAGCTTGGCATTATCGCAGCGTTCGTTGAGCTCACGTAAATCGGCAAAGGTTTCGCGGCGCCTCATTATCCCTTCCAGCGACCTTATCGAGAATGTATTCTCGCTCGCGTAAATCAAATAAATTCTCGAATACGCCGACACGTGATTGCAGATGGTTTGAAGTATCGACGTCAAGACGGCGGTCTCGTCTTCGGCGTGTGTATGTCGGCAGATCCTCATTGCCCTCTTCATCTCGACGTTGATCGTGGCGATGTCGCGCCAGTTGACGAAGATCGCCATCTGTTCGGAGTCGTTCAGCATGCGCGGCTTCCTCGACAGCGCGATGGACGCTCGCGCCAGGTTAATATAACTGCGCTCGACACAGCGTAGGCATTTGACAAACATCGACTGTAACGTCAACAGTCGGGTCGTCGTCAACTTAACGATGTCGCCACCCATCTCCAGTTTCACCTCTGCCGGCACGGCATCGGGAATCGGTTGGACCTCCGTTATTGGATCGCTCACATGCTCTTCCAGTTTGGTCAGCGATTCGCTGCTGTTCCACCGCTCAAGACCTGGCACACATTCCGCCTGTTCCACCAGATCGTCGTTGTCGTCGTTATCGTCGTCGTCATCGTCATTCCCGCCATTGTTGGTTTCCTCATCTTTGTGATGCGTCGAGACCGATGCTGATCGATGCGTCTTCGTGAGCCCGAATCGCGCATCCGACATTCTGGGTTCGCGGCTGGCGAACCTTCCGGAAATGAACTCCGAGTATTCGCCCAATCCGTCGTCGGAGCTGTCACCATCTGATGAATATTCTATCGTTGAACAGTCAGGTTTGTCGTATGAATCGGAAGTGGTCAACAAAGTCGTCGATGCGAACATTGTTGTCGACAGCCAAGCTGGGCCCTTGCGCGACTTCTCATGGTGAACTCTTGAAGGGCTCCGGGTCACCACCTTTGCCAGATCTTCATCCAGCTCGTCCATGCTGGAGTCGCCTTTCGCCAAGAATGAATCTTTTTTCGTCTTAGACACGCGCCAGTCCCATTCGACTTTGCCATTGACATGAGATCATCCCCGGAACATCTTCACAATAATCCTACCGGAGCGCCTCTTGCCCTATTACTCCAACTGAATCCTCTCTGATATTGGTGCTCAGCGCATCGGTTTCTGTGGCATTTGGTGCTAAAACGACGTGATGGTGCTCAAACACCACACTGCCTAATTTTCCATGATTGGATGACAATCCTTACAGTTTCAGGTCGTGAATATTCGCAGTTATGTCTAAAGGCGATCTGGAACGGCAATGTGAACAGAGGAACATACCCAATACTAACCGACGTTAATTTAAATTTAAGGAAAATAATAGAAGCTTAACAGGCTTTAAAAGTTGAGGGATAATATTTACTGAAATTTTCATCGAAAGACGAAACTTTCACGAACGGCAGTGTGTGTCGTATTTAGATTTTTACGTCGAAATTGTGTACAATTTCATAATTTTCATCAATGACTAGATTTTATGCCGTCGAAAACGTTAGGGAAACTTCAGAACCGGGTTTGTTGCCGTTGGGTCACGATGTCAAAAACACAACGAAGGTAAATGGTGTTGGGGTTGATGAGGGATTGATCATGAGCTCTTTATGATGCCCATGATTTACCCGGTCTGATTACGGGTTTTCCTCAGTCGTGAACCAGAATCTGGATCATGTCTAATATCAACAGTTTCCGACCGTTTTCAAGACGATGGTGACGTCCATTTCAGTCAACGGATCTTTGATCCATCTCGAGTAGGAGTCCAATGTACCGCAGCATTAGTCCCCATAGCAATTTGCTTGTGCCTCTGATAGGTTCGAGCGAGAACATCATGATAATATGTTTCAATTGCGTCATTCAGCAGTAATGATTGGACGCCCGCTTCGTTCATCTTATTTGCAGCGCCACAGCTCAACCACGAACCATTCGTCGTCTGATTCAGCAGTAATGATTAGTCCACAGGTGATCATTGAGTCGTTACATCAGTTCTTTGATATTCATCAGCATGTTGGAAACATTATAAGGTAATAACATTGGTAGAATAGGATTTGATAGACTTTCCAAATTCTGAATGCAGCCGTTCAATGCGCTAATCTGTTCCTGGATTCTTTTGACTCGCACCGGAAACTATCTCCTTTTTGGAGTGTTCTTGCCGATGATTTCTGTCCCCGGGTATTGGGCACGATTCTCACAGGTTTAATCAGTCGCCGACCCGGCCTGGACTCCCTCGCCGTCAATCCGATGGCCCAGATGTTCTCGCCTCTTGGAAAATGTAAAACCAGAAACGCTGAACAATCGCTCGCATATGTTCGTTGTAGATTCTGAAACAGATGGGTCTTTGCCAGGTTGACAATCAAGTCGTGTTTCAGAAGCCGCTCGAATGCCCTGGTCAGCTTGTCAAGGTGTGGATTCAATATACGAACTCATCCCCACGATCCTTTTTCCCCATTAGCCAACAGTACGTTGCGGGCGCACATCGTAAGCCGAACCGCATCGGATTCCGCTTGTCTTCGTCATCAACTTCCACTTGCCAATCGCCAGAGGCCATGTCAAAAACCGAAAACCACATCGATCCGGACATCGCTGACAACGGGTCATCAATCCGGCGCGCGTCCGCTAGCGTCAGGTCGGTCAGGCGGCGATCGATCCAGGTGCAGACGTTAGCATCATGAGGCGTCGAGCGGTGGAAGCGGCAGGCGAAGTGACGCGGGCAACGGAGGAGGACATGGGCGAACTTCGTGGGATGTCGCTCTGGACGGATGGACAACGGCGAAAGACGCGATCGGAGGAGATAAACCCAAGATATCTTTTGAGACGAAGGAAGGTCTGGTTGAGTGGAATTCTATGCCTTTCGGCCGTACGATGCGCGACCGCAACGTATTGTCGGCTAATGGGGAAAGTAATGACGGTGATGAATTCACTGCCGCTCATCTGTGAACGGTTCACAGATGGCAAAGGGTCATGATGGCGGCGGTCGTGGCAGGATCTCGGGACGGGTTTGGCGTCTCGTGACGAGTCAGTTAAGAATTGATACCGTCTTTACAATCAATTAGCGNCAACGGCGAAAGACGCGATCGGAGGAGATAAACCCAAGATATCTTTTGAGACGAAGGAAGGTCTGGTTGAGTGGAATTCTATGCCTTTCGGCCGTACGATGCGCGACCGCAACGTATTGTCGGCTAATGGGGAAAGTAATGACGGTGATGAATTCACTGCCGTCCATCTGTGAATGGTTCACAGATGGCAAAGGGTCATGATGGCGGCGGTCGTGGCAGGATCTCGGGACGGGTTTGGCGTCTCGTGACGAGTCAGTTAAGAATTGATGCCGTCTTCACAATCAATTAGCGGGATATAAAGCGGATTCCAGTCCCGGTCTCCATTCCGCTAAAATAATTGTTCCAGTCGTGATGATGTTTATTTGCGATGACGTCGAACAGGCTGTTCGACGGAAGCGCCAGTTTCATATTTTGAGATTAGGGATTCATTCACTGTTCAATGTTTATCCTATCAGCGTTAGCAGTCGGATCAATTCAAGATACTCAAACGAGGACCGATTAGAAAACGGTGATTACCGCTGTTGCCAGTGGTTGTCGACAGGTTTTATCAGATAAATGGAGTTTGGCACAAATGATTTGGGATCACCACTTCCTATCGATCGAGATCAGGACTCGCTCATTCCCAATCAAGTTCATCATGATCAGCGATCACATGTTCAGTGAACCATATTAGATCGCATTTCAACAGAATTCCATTCCGAAAAGGGAAAGCAAACAGTTGATCGACATAATCGTGGATAAAACCTCCAGGGGACGATCAACTCAACTGTACTTTTAGGTGAAAAAGGGCAAGTACTGTACGGCGAAGATCGGGGCCCGTTATTTTTTATCACGATGGCGGGAGGCGATTCTTACAAAACCACAACCAGGTCTGGACTTGGAACATCTGCCACGACCATCACACCCACAAATGGCAACGCATCCAGCGGGGAAACGGCGAAGAAGAAGGTACACCACCTTGCACCGACCCCATCGGCAACACTAAGTTCGTGTCGGCCAGAGACACCAATCTGATCGATTGGAACGAGTAAAACGGCGAACGTGTGCGATAATCATCTTTGGCGATGTGATCATGATCTGTGCACTGATCGTACAGATTGTGTCGCTTAACAAGGGCCTGCATACCGCCCTAACATCAAAGACGATCAGCACATCGAACTTCCTTCGATATCAATTCCAGGAGCATATCGACGCCGATGTGATTATCATCGTCAGGGAGTCGCTCCTGGCCGTTTCTAATTTTCGATCGGGTTAGGCCATTGGGGCGATGAGCTACGCCAACAATTCCAGCACGAGCAAGGCCTGCCTGTGCTTGGCGACGCCTCCCGATCAGCAAGCCATCAACGAGATGCGCCAACGATTGCAGAACGAGCAGCAGAACCGGGAGATTGAGTTCATGTTGATCGTGGACCCGAATGGTTTAGTGGTGTCTGGTCCACTAAACACCGATCAGGGACAAATCTTCAATCCATCGGGATTCGTTGAGTTCTATCATAAACGATTCGCTGAAACTGGGGAACAGGTCGGATTTGCTGTAAATCGTATCGCCATTTAGATTGTGAATCGCCGTTTTTTACGATAGATGTCGGGTGCCATCCTGATTGATGTGGACGTGTTTCGGACAATGAACGCCCCAGAGTACGGGGACGACGACGAGTTTGGACACGATCTGCCGTCGTATGAACGAGCCGAGCCCACCCTTACACAATTGACACTAACGCCACTGACATGTGGTCTGTCAACTGCTCAAGGATATATCATAACAGGTACAATACAATCACCAGATTCGGATGGTTTATGGGCGTTGTTGATGAATGATTGAATTGGTTCTATTCTGTTTGCGTCATTGTTGGTACTGAAAGCGCATCAATACGGTAATCTGATCCCTGATCTGTGTCAGGACACGGAATAACGCCAAGAAACTATAAAGATTTCTGGACGGCGCCACGAGAGAGTGGAGGAGGGTTTAGCGCCATCGGTAGTCGGCAATCGCAGTCAAGGGAATGGTCCACACAATATTCCTACCTCTATCCAGGGACGGATCAACAGGATCCCCGATTCCCTCTGGTCCAGGACGTGTTCGGCAGTTCTGTACTGGACGACGCGCTCTTAGCTGTATCTGGATCGCCAATTGCCGGCGACGTCACTATTGGTAATTCACACCATCATCGCCATTTGTGTCTGGGTTCAGCCCCGTTTTGTTTTGGTCACTGCTCTAATTTACAGTTCCCCACCCTTTATATTTGCGATTGAAATCTAAATTACAGGTTACTGTAAACCAATTTCCAATGTTTTTCAATATTTTCCACACTTTCTCACGATTATTTGAGTAAATGGCTCACTTTCTTCTAATTATTTACCCTCCTGTTCATTGAGTTGCACATTAAGCTGATTTCTGAAGGTTATACAAGGTTTCGTTAATTCTTTTCAGTCTTAGGTTGGCTTCACTCAATACTGGCGTTTTCTGCCCGATATTTGTCAGTGACAATTGGCTTTTTAAGAACTCAATCCTGTTTCATGTCCAGATGGAGTGGATTATAAGTTCGCTGCCGCCGCATGTCCACGATTACGATTGGGGGATCGGCCCATACTGGATTCCCCAATTCCTGACGCCTCCGTCTACATCCTTGGCATTCATCAAACCGCCATAAGGCAGACGACCTGGACGGCCATAGCCTGGCACGTTCCATTTGGCGTATTTGTCGTATTCTTGGGCTGCATCTCTCTTCAACAAACCTGTTAGTTTGATTGTTTTTCTACCTCATTTGTTATTCGTCACATTACCCAACAATTATGGGATTATCGTATTTTGGCGTTTTATATCGCTATTATCATGTTCCCATGTTATGTGTTTTTGTAAGGGTCGGAACTTGACCCTGGGTGCTGAGAAGTGCTATATTGTTTTTTCCACTCAGATTTCAGGTTCGTGAACCCAATGCGATCGCTGATCGATTCTGTCAAAAAGAAACAGTACACTAATTCGGCTTCGTTGTCAGACATTTTGATTGAATCGCCATTTCGCTCAGGATCAAGGAATTCAACGAAATTGTTCGGAGAATGAAAAACAACAAGACCTTCCTGTTGGGATCGTTGGCGAAAGCATTCCTAATTCAAGGCATTCTATTAGGGTTGGTCTTCGTCAATCGTCATTTATTGACCTCCTCCGTTTCCGAATTCTCCACCGCCACCTCTGAGGTAATTCGTCCATTCGACGCTACCACAATCCGTATTTTCGAATTCTTTGACGTTGATCACGTTATTTGGCGATTTCGAACTTGGAAATGTGTCTCCCGATCAAAACAGAAATTCATTTCAGCAAATGCTAACTCAAACATTTTGGAATTCAACGATAACGACTCGTGAAATCGGAGTGGTCTACCATGGAGATTGCTGTTGAAGACACGATGCCGTCTTGAGCAGAGCAGCATTAAGAATGTTGCTGAGGAAACGGGTTGTTTGCACAAACAGGGACGATTTATGCACAACGTGGTCTCAACGAAATCGGACCAGATTCAGTTCTATCTGGACGGATTCACTTCATTCGATTGGGTTATTCAGGCCATGAAACACAGACAGTTCAACGAGGAAATCAATCACGAGCTGAATGTGATAGCCGAACGGTTTCACGTCGAATTCGTGTGTTTCTTGGACAAGTAATTCTGTCCATGGTGTCGCAGAATACGCCTTTTGATCTTGTTGCTGTTTAGGTCTTCGACGGTGACGGCGAGTACGGCGCCATCGTCAGTCGGCTGGTCGTTCCCATCGGTGGCGATCTCGGAAGCGATGATGAACTCGACGGGGACGTCGTTGACGACGACGGATTTGTGGAACCAGCGGATGTTCGCCAGGTTCGCCAACTTGACTGCGGAAAGAGCTCATCACGATCGTGAAATACCCGTTGTCATCCGTCTAGTCGCCTCCACAATTACCGATATCCAAGGTCCATTCCCTTCATTATGGCAGTTATCGTCTCGTGCCGATTAATCGTCCTTCTCCATATTCCCATTACTGTGTCTGGCCATCTTTGGAGCAGCTGATTTTCGGCAACACCATCTCGACGAAATCTTGGCGCTAACCCTCTTGCTGATCGATCGCTATTGTTTATTCAGAGGTGAACGGTTCCCTGATAACCGGCGATGTAGTCGGATCGGTTGTCGTTGGCGACATGGTCAATGGCAACATTGACGTCTGGGATTCGTCCCTCGCCTCCCTGGACGAGGGATTTTTCGGTCTGAGGATGACGATCTGTTCGTGATAAATCAATGGGATTAAACGGTTCGATGTCTCTGTATATTTAATGCAGGCGTGTACGTCTGGGACGATGCAAAACGGGACATGGCGCTACTCACCTCAGTACTTAAGGTAACACGTTTCTCTCTCGGCTTTGCGTTTCAGTTGTTCCACTACGCTGACAGTTCGTCATCAAAGCTTTACTTGCTTGTGTGTGTGAATCTTGTCAGAGGAAAAGCAAATTTTAAACGCGGGGACATTGCAATATGATTTCTGACAACTGTCGTTTTCCAGTTTCATATTTTGAGATTAGGGATTCATTCACTGTTCAATGTTTATCCTATTAGCGTTAGCAGTCGGATCAAATCAAGATACTCAAACGAGGACCGATTAGAAAACGGTGATTACCTCTGTTGCCAGTGGTTTCGACAGGTTTTATCAGATAAATGGAGTTTGGCACAAATGATTTGGGATCACCACTGGAAACTGAATTTCTGTTTGAAAGAGTATATTGTTGGGGTGTGTGGAATAATGTTGGACTGGTTATAGACAGGAGATGGTGTGAAATACGGTGTCGATATCGACCCATCATCACGTGATGTGGTTCAAACGGGGATCATCAGTGCATATAATCGGGAAGGGATCTACACGGAACCCGACACCCTCATCGATGGGGAGTACTACACCATCTCTGTGGCGCCATTGGTTTCGGCCGAAGACATCAACGCCAACGCCTGGGTGTTGAACGCCTATATTGTTCGTGGTGTATCCCAATCAGAATGGACAGCGCTGTTGAACGAACAATTATTCCTGCAAATAACGGTTATGGTCATCGAGGTATTGACCTCGTTCTTCACCGTTTTCCTCTCGTATCTTCCCATGCGAAAGTTCCTCGCCTCGCTGGAACGGGCGTTCAGTATCCCGTCCGTATCGAACAAAGCACGAATCAAGCAGGAGAGCACGGCGGCGGCGATGATACAGCTCATGGCAGGGGATCATCCAACAGCAATCGGGGGAGAGGCGACGACAGTCCCGGGAGGAGGAATATCATCGATTACAGGATCAAACAGAAAATAAAAATCAGAAAATTCACAGAATAATGTGGTTCGGTCCGATCAGGGGAAATATCTTTGTGTAAATGGCAATGAGTGGTCAGATGATGGGAAATATCATTGTATTATGTAAATAGGAAGTTAAAATATGATTAAATTGAAACTACATATACTTGAACAATAAAATATTCACATGGCGAGCAACAGGTCTATCAACAAACCCAAGCCAAGTATTTCCAATATTATTCGGATTTGTGGATTCGGCAATGGGCGTTGAGTGACCAATGAGCTGCAAACACCTTCCCACATGTTGGACAAGTGTAGGAACTGACGGCGTGGCGATAGGCATGGCGTTTGACCTTATGCAGCGATGAGTTGGGAATTCGCTTCCCGCAAACACAGTCGTAAAGGCGTTGACCGGTTGGATCACGCCAGACGCGAATACGATCTAGGGGTGATGACGCCCCGTAAACACCCTGGAATCGAATGTTCGAGTAGTGGTGGAGATGGCGCGGATCGACACGAGAATTGTCACCGGAACAGGGTAAAACTGTTTGGGCAGAGGGTGGAATAGGAGAGGTGGAGGGCGTAGCGGTGGATATAGACGAAGGAGGCGAGGGGATTTGTATTGATGAACCAGAGGAATGGGGGAGGAGAATTTGCCTGCGTAGGGAAGATGGTTGAGACACGATTGTGAATAATGGAGATGGAGATCCATCAGCACGAGATGGGGGAGTAGGACATTGCGGCCATGATGGGGATGATGGGGGACTCAGGTAATGATAGTCCTGGAACGATTTGCACATGGAGTAGTGTGGGGCTGGAGATTGCGCCATCGCAGCAAACGCGCCCGAAGAATGCAGGAAATAGGGTGAGAAGACCGTGGACGATGATGAGCCCATAGATTGGGGACCGATAACGGGATGGATCGGTATAGGGCATGATATGGGATGCGGCCGTGATGAGGTAAACCGACTCGGGATCGGATGGACGAGCTCCATTTATGGGGATGACGCTACCGGGATGGTCGAGATGGGAAGACTGTTTGACGCCAACAGGCGTTCGTGCTGGAAACGGGTGCTGGCGCTATTGTTGAAAACTATATTGAACACGGCAGTGCCACGCGCAACACCAAGGCAAGTGAACGAGAGGACCGGGCCGAAGCGCCCACTCAAAATTTAATTGCGGTAAACAATGCATGACGGGCAAAATCTGGCTTGGAGAATAGATTTGTCAGTGGGGAAATGCTCTACCTGCGGACTTCGGAGCAGTTTATCCCCATGACTGCGACTCTGGGAGGCCGTTTTGGTCTAAACCTCAACCGTCAACCGTCCAGTCCCTGTCACAGAGGAGGCTCTGCTGCCCGTACAGGTCAAACACGACTGTCACTCAATCGAGGATATGTACTGATGGTATCAATGTGACATGTGCCCATCTCTGTCACTCCACGAACCAAATTTTCGTTTCTGGTCAGGCTCACTCAATGGGGGTGCGGCCTGTTTATTCGTCATGATTACCTGGCGCTTCAGTATGACTTGAATTCTCAAAGATGTCGTAATTGTGTCCCGAATTTTGAGGTTAGAACTGTCAAATACGGAAACGTGAATAGCCGGACTGAGCGAAAATGCGTGTCGAGTTGGTGAAAACGAAGGTGAAATTTCGACTCATATGCCATGACTGACAAATGTTTAGACGGGCAGTGACAAGGCAAAGAGGTTCAAAATTTGCTTGAGACATTCACCAACAATGGTGTGATAGTTTAAGAGTTATGAAGAGTCCCTACTCCACCATCACGCGCTGATGGTTCGCCGTCCCCATAACCGGATAATGCATGGGTCTGAAATATGTTTGAAACGAACGGGGAAAACAGGTATAAATGAGCAGTCAGCCTAATTGCCGGCGAATTATTTGACAAAAAGGACCAGGCCTGTGAACGACATTTACTAGGAAAACCACTGCATTGGCCTGATTCTTAGATGTACTCCAGCTAACAGACAACCAAGGCACAATTAATAATCAAGAATTGTTGAAACAGAACCGAAACAGTTTATTCGTCGATCTGAACGATGTGTTTCCGCCTCTTTGGTACGAACGGAATCGAACCCGGTTTGGAATGGGCTCGACGATTTTGATCTTTCTTGGCAGCAGCGTCGGCGACAAGTCGATTCTTCTTGACCTCCTTGAAGATGGTGGCAGGGAGATGACGGTGACGGGCGATACGGCGGATCTCCTTCGTGTGCGCGAACCGTGTTTTTAATTGGTCGGTATATGAGGCGTGTCGGGCCTAACCGAAACAGATCATGATCAGGAAAGAAGTAATATGTTGAGCGGAAACGCAAGGTAAATTGGTGGCGAAACAATTATGTCAAACTCTTGGACAAATTGATAGCGCCAGGACAAATTGATAGCGCCAGTTGAGTAAGATCATCCAGAGAACATGAAAATGAGAACGGTGCATGGAATGAACAGAAGAAAGTAAAAAAACGGAATTTGCAGCGTCAGAGGCGACAACAATTAGCAACAAGCACGAAAGAAGAACGACCAAGTGGGGAGTACCTCACGAGGCAGAACAGCCTGAAGAGTTTTAGCCGCTTGCGCCTTCCACAATCGAATATTAGTATCATCAGATCCCGAAATCACGAAACTGATCAACCAACGAGTAAGCAAGAGCACCACAATATACTCCTAAAACAGCACTGCACCGGTTATCGGCTGAGTATTTAACAGAGTGGACGCGCTGCATACGCCGAGCGGTGTACACCTCACGAGATCGCCCTTCGCCATCTTTCCAGATCCGTATGGCGCGATCATATCCGCCGGAGACTAATTCCCTGAGTGATGTCAATGGCGACAGCGCCAATGAAAACTGAGATACCGTACCGGCCGGTGGGGCTGTAATCAACGGACATGACGGCAGCGACGTGATCACTGTGAACGTTTCGAGCAATGTCCAACTTGCGCATATCAAACGTATAACTGAACGACCGTAAACACAATCGCCAGCACACAAAATATGGTTAATTGGCAATAAGAAATGCGAATGCAAAATAAATTTGACCAAGGGGTAACCAGCCAATGCAAAAGGAAGGTCTGTACAAACAGGAGCACAAAGACGTGGAGAAACAAGATAAAATAGCAATCGGCCTACAGATTGGAGTCGTCATTAGCAACTGTAAAATTAAAGGCTTCCATAGGGTTCCAAGCCAGAGCATTAGACTGCATCTGCAGGGTAATCTTGCGAATTGGCGTCCGCATGCGAACATCATAAAGTGTGACAGCTCTGTCAGAACTGCATGATCCCAGCACATCGCACTCAACGCGACTGTATCGGGCGCAGGATACCGTATCGGCGCCCCACTTAAACGAGTGCAACGGCTCTGATCGTTCCAAACTCCAAACGTCGACCTGAGGTCAGAGCGAATGATTGAGATCCGCAAACCCCGAACGACAAATAATGGGAAATGTACCTGAGATCCGGTGGTGACAGCAATTGATTGATCACGCCAATGCGCGTCAATAGATGTGAATGGGGACGAACCCATGAAGGTCTTCAACGGCGACATGTTCCGCGATCCGTCAACCATGTCGTCCTGTAGGATATGCATCAGTGAATGATCTGCCGGCGATAACGGGCGCCGTACGTGATGTGTGTCCCAGATTTTAACAGTCCTATCAGTGCCACAGGATAGGAGGCGATCCCCGGTATGTGTGCAGGCAAGACCGCGAACAAAACCGTCATGTGCGACTACAGACCAGCTCTGGCAACGATTCCTGAATAACGAACATATATTGTTGGAAAAAGTCGACATTGAAGGTACTCGGTGTCTCAGAGTAACAGCTTAGAATGAATTGTTGCGAAAAACCACAATATGACGAAAACAAACAAGCGATGTCAAGAGAAACAATGTGACGAGGCACCAAAAAAGCAAAGTAATTGCGAAAAGGAATTAAACGGTGAATAGCTTGTTAGGACAAGGTATATTGAGAAAAACACAGCCCTAGAAAATATGAACACAAAAGATATAGAGGCGGAATGATGTGTACTCAATATTGATGGTCGAGTAATGGTGATATAAATCAATGCAGTATCAGATAATGTATGTACCCAAGGTGCCAGGATTTCAATTCACCATCACATGCCCCCGAATACAGTGCAGTCAATTGCCTAGGATGAGTCGCCATGACATGAACCGCGTCATTGTGGTCGTCAAATGCATCCAGGAACGGTTTCGCCAACAGTTTATCGAGCTTGGTGGCCTGCAGGGCGCGATTATACTCACGTTCTCGGTGGAACGGGTGCAATTCCGGCGATGGATTACGGGGCACACGCCATACGTCACCAGATCGCCCAACATATGAACATGTTGACCTGGTCAACGCCTTTACCTTCATCGCAGCCTTTGCCTGAGACGATGTCTCTTTGGCGGACTCCGTCGCGCTAACAGTCACTGTCGCGCAGTTTTTTCCTTCAAAAATTGCTGAAAAGTTTTTTCATGGAGCGGTGACAGGTGGACAGTCGCACACATCCTCATCACAGATCTGCTTGTTCATGATCACACTCTGATTATGTCCATTTCTATGTTTCTCTGTAGCGCCATATGACTGCGTTCATCGTACAATTTCCTTAAAAAACAATATGGGCGTTTATTGAGTAATTATTGGGTCTAGCCTTTGTGGTTGCGTTAAAACAGCACCCTACAAATATAGTTAATTGGTATGAAATCCGATTCTGTCTTCAAGTGCCAACTTTGAGTAGAGCGGTATCATCTTTCTTATAGGCAAGCGAGAATTTTTAAAGTTGAAGTTCTAGGGAGGAAGATTGGGTGGTGGTAGGATCTTCAGCTACAGTACTGAGTCCATATTCCACATGTCGTACTCTCCAAGGGCGAGCGGCCTTCTGTATATGAAGCGGTGAGAAAAATGAGATGTTATGACCCTGGAGCATCGTTTCCATGTTGGAATGACTGATTTCCAAATTCCATATTGTATTCACAAGTTACTCTCTCTTCGTATTCTCATCTGTGTCGGCTCCTTAAGCCTCATATTTGCAAGGTTTCAGGGCACCTTCAATGTAATCATTGGTTTTTCAGGTGTCTAGCCTGTTTCCTCAATTGAACCTGCACCTTCTAACTAGTTGCAGAGACCCTCCTGCATGTAACTTTAACATGGAACGTGGTGGTGATATTATCGCGACTAGTAGCTCGATTCTGTTCAAGTTTTCATCGGAGTTATGTGAATGAGCAAACGAAAGTGTTTTCTCATTCAACTGAGTTCAAATTACGGGTAGCCATAGGTCCTGTCAAGACGTAGCTCATGCCGTTCATTTCAATTGACCACAACACCACCCAAAAGCGCGTTCTACCTTGTTTTCCGTGAATTTCGATTTTGTGATTATTATCTGGGAGTTGACAACGTTTTATAAGTTTCATTATACAAAACACCTATTCGCTAGAATACCCGTCCTTTCGGAGCAGGACAATGGGTGATCTGTTGCTTACGTCTATAAGCGCGTTCATCAACGCCTCCAGCGCACCAGAACACGAGGTTAGGTCGCGGCGCAGTCGAATTTCATTTTTGAAACTGTTCAACGCAGTCCAAACGACGTCGTGGCCTTGGAATTTACATGCGCGAATATGACCAACTTCCCTCAAAGTTAGCTGATTACGGAGAAGAGAGATGTCAGTAACGTCAAAGGAATGATCGTCTCGTTTGCAGTGGATCGTAGCGTAATCGACAGTGATATTACGACGGTGCTTAATTAGGTTACGTACCGGTTCAATATTCTTCCACGTGGCCAATATCTGACTCCAGCTGGTGACAGTGGTCGGGTTAGTTGACGTTGCACTTGTCGAGAATGACGACCGCGATAAGGAACGGGAGAGGGTACGTGGTACTGTTCACCCGACCGATAATTAGAAAGGCAATAAGAATGAAATCGAAAGACCTTGAACTTTTTTTTTACGAAGTTAAGCAATTACAAATTTGTCATTTAGGGATGCAGAGATTGCGACATCAGCAACGTTCAAATGCATAGTATTAAGGGGATTCTCGTGTCAAGTCCAGTAACAAAATCTACTATTAAAAGCAACTGGTTGTATCCAAAATGTGGATCTGACCATGGCCGATTGCTGACGGCATTGAGGTGTCGTCCTCGTCAGTGTTGTTGGCAGCGGTCTGTGGCAACGGGGCAACGTCGACGGGAGGCATGCGCGACTCGGCATATTGGCGAGTCACCAAATCAAATGAACGGCAAGTGGCCATGAAACCGGGCAAATTCACCATGAAATAACGCTGCTGCATTACCGATCGCTCACCCCTATTGAAATTGAACTCGTTGAACATCGTTATTATTCCCGTTCCTTAATAATGGAAAATGAGACTAAATTTTTCGTTGAATAATGCTAAATCTGTGAATTTATAGTTTGCTGTTTTGTAGTGTTTGTGCTTGGCATTCCGGACCGAAATTGAAATAATATAAGGAAATATACCACAATAAACCCAACACAGCCTATCAAACTTGTGCTGAATTTCGCAGAAAACCTTTGTGATACCCATTACTTTGAATCCAGAGAAGACGTCGGGGGCAACATGGTTTGTGACATATCACTCATACGTTTGTAAATATTCACAATATCTAGATTGGAAAACGGCGACAGTTTTGGAATAATACTGGGGCCGCGTTCAGTGCACAACAGCAAGTTGAAGGCCGCCAAAAAGCGAGGAAAATCCATCCATCCATTATCATCTGAAAACAACGTGTCGTTGATTGACCTGCGATCAACAACCCAATAGAACAAACTGAAATAATCATTAGTTATAAGAGAAAAAATGACAAAAAGATTCGCGATGAGACCAGATTAAACGACTGCGAAATTTGAAAAAATTGTTGTGTAGTTTTGCGGAAACTTCGAAAAATCGGACGAGCCCACGTTCGCGAAAGTAGCACCTGTGGCTCCCCGTTCATCGAAATAGCTTACCAAAATCCAAATCTGTGAAAAGCTGTTGTAAATGGCGGTCCCGTAGCGCCTGTTCCTGGCGCCACCGACGATGGACAACCTGTAGAGTTTTTCAGTTCGTGAGCCTGTTCAATCGAAAACCTGTGAAGAATTGTTGACCTCAATGAGAGCATCACCGTCAATGGTATCGCTGGCACGTAACAGAACCTTGTATAGTTCTGTGAGAAGAACGAGATTGGCAACAGGGTAGAACAGGTTTTTTCGGATTCCGATGATGAAAATCTCCCGGTCAAATTTTACTCTACCTTGAGTGCGGGAATGGGCAGCTTTCACGATCGATGCTTTAAACGATGGCGTATCGTTGACGAAAAAAGCATCGATAATGTTAATCGCCATCTGTTGCAGCATTATCTTTATGAGCTACATTAAATCAGCGGAAAACACGAAAACCAAAAATAATGCAGATCATTCTGGCACGGCAGAGTTGGTAGAAACGGAACCAGCAAAGAATATTCGGACTAGGGCCGAGCACTTCGTCTTGTCACAAACAACAAGAAACTTAACTGTCCATCAGACAAAATCGCTGTGAATATGGCAATAAAAAAGCAGAGTTTATCAGAACTGAAGATTTTCTGGAGTGTTCGATTATAAGCAGCACATTTTCTGCATGCTAATGTAGTTTTGCACACATCTGGGTATGCTATGTTCAATTATAGTTTAAATTTACCTGTTTGGTGATGACAATATGCCCATCTATATCGTCCAGGCGATTGCTGCGTTGAATGGATGACCCAGAGGTGGGCACCTCGCAAAGTTTCTTCATCAGGACTAACAATGATAAAACAAAGCCAAGGTCAGTGTTGTCCAAAACGACGCTGCCCTGTTGAACCACGCCGCACAGCCGCCTGTAAGCAACGTCCAAGTCGGCGTTTGTTTGTCTAAGGAAAACAAAAATTGGACATTACCCGAACATGATTATTCTCGGTATGTTTAACCATCGTCGAGTTTTGATCACCGACACCAACTATACACGAAACAAATCAGCCAAACCTCGGTGCTTTGCCATGTACGTGTTTGGGGTGATACAAATATTGTGGATTTTCAAACGATGACATTAAATTGTAGGCGGTCCAAAAAGGAATGTTTTATTGGGAGCCCTAGCTGTGAAGACCGATTTTTGCGAATAGCACCACGCAAAACCAAAGAAACCCAAAACCGACAGAAATAAAACACCATAAATCGACAAAGCCCAATACCTCAGAGAGAGTATGTTCGGCCAATTTCACCAAATTACATTTCTTAACATACGACGTATAAACGAACTGGCACCATGTTTCTTGCAGATCGATGCCGGCGGCGACGCGGTCGAAGTATAGGCCTAAGATCGTTTTCAACGTGGCTCGCAATGATGGCCGACGAAGTTGGGACGCATCCGGTAATGGTAAGGAGAGTAATGGACAGAATCCTCCTAGGTCTGGGGCCACCGTTAACGGTTTCGTTGAAAGAAGATCATCTTCCAAGGCAGAGATTGTGGCCTTTGAACGAGTCTAGAACAAAAAGTAGAAATCTCATAATCCGTTCTACCGAGGTCAAGCGAAGTCTCTTAAAGTCGATTTTTTCAAATTGGAAATACATGACTTTTGACTCAACTAAAGCTGATTAGTGAATTGCGTTCAAAAGCGGTCATTATACGGATTTTGAATAACAAAGAAAGCATAGGGATGGAAAAACATAGACCGATGGACGAAATGGCTAAGCTTAAGGAAAGTGGGAGGAGTGATATTCATCCATTCAGAATCCGATACAGTTGGACTGTAATTCAGAACCAAGAGGGGAAGCTGTTCACTGTCGCAAAATAATTCATGGCGCTTTCAACAACAGTTGAAAGCATATAAAATTCAACATCGCATTGAAACATCTTCGCTTTCCATTGGTAAGAAACGTCAAACGGGTTCTAAACATTCCACATCGTGCGCAAATTCATAATCTAGTCAATGATCTGAGACATCCAGTTGCACACAATGGAAAATAGACAGAACAGATATACAAGAGTTGGCAAGACGCAGACCGCTGAGTGATGTGTAAAATGGTCAGTACTTGGACTGATGCAGTGGCGAGGTTAGAGCGAGAGTTCAGGTCACCAATAATACGCTGCGCCACATCGCTTGAAACGTGCTCAAGCGCAGCCATTCGTTCAGTAAGTATCTGCACAAATATCAGTATTGTCACGCCATTTGGAACATCGAAAACGGGCTGCACGGAAGCAATACGAAATTAATCCATTTCTGCCACGTCACATTGGGGAAGTGAAATAAAAATGAATTTGTAAGGGTCGCAAAAGTTGTGGCTAAGAAAAGGGCCATTTCAACAAATATGTGTACACAAGTTTTCGAAGTAAGACATCCCTTGCTTTGAGTGCACAACCTGTTGCGTCTCGAGTTCTGAGCTGATCCCGGTAATAAGGTCGCTTTGGCTAATGGCCCCTCTTGACAAGTCCATCGATATCCGGAGCTCCAGCGAGTATTTCTTCAGGCGCGTCCCAATTCCGGAGACCTTGACGAACCAGGTCCCTGGTGGAAGATTTGCCGCGTCCAGTTGTAAAAACGCATGCTTTGCATATCGTGTGCGGAATTGGTGCGAATGGACCAGCGTGGTCGGCAGCGTCTCCCGAGCCAGTAGAACTCGGATGTAGTTGTTCGCGTCTCCTGCCGGGGTCTGGCTCATCATGAGCGAAATTCCATCGGATCCCGCTGCTCCGATTTCAAACTGATAATAGTTCTGCACAAACGGAAACGAGGACCGTCAGCAAGTCTGCACACTCAGTAGGTCAACGGCCGTATATGTTTCGATACGTGTTTTTGTGACACCACTGATGTTACTCAGCACGTTATATCTTCTCATCCATTCCGCCCAACGCAGTGGTAACGTTCAACAATAATGGAATCGTCTGACAGTTCGGATGAGTCAAAAGGTGATCTGTTATGTTACCGATCCCGATGTACAGGTGGTGACGACTTGCGATCCATTCTCTAAGGGTATTACTGTTACATTCTCCCCTTCGCTAGTCATCATGTTTGTGGATAAATGACTCAACGATGTAACGTCCTCGCTCTAATGGACATCGTCTCAATCCACTGAATGGCCAAGGTCGCGAGTTTCTACCTTCTTGAAAAACGCTTGTTTCGATTCTCTAAATGACGCATTATTCATGAGTTCGTCAGGGACTATTGCTGCTTTCGCATCTCCGAACGTGATCTCCTCAATGGATCGCTACGCATTGTTCATCAGAAACAGCAGGTTCACTGGTTTCCACTATGCGAACCTCCATTTTATCCCGCACCTGCTTTACATACGATTCCCAGCGATCCGCCTTCTGTTCCTCTCGTTGCACCTCGTACTTGAGCCGTTCCAGAGAGATTGCAGTCTCCTGCTTCAATGTGGTGTGTTTACGACTCAAAGAGTCAATCTAAGATGCATTTCAACTCTTTATGAAATCATCGTACACTATTCAAATTATTCAATATCTGTAAGACTAATGAAATCAACTCTTAGACGGAGATCATGGCAAAGTAAACGCCGAAACAATGTCTTGATATTTAGATTTGACAAAACGAATTAGACGGGAAACAAAATAAGTGAATTAACCCACTCGATGGATGGTATCGACGATTACTCAGAATGAGATCATTTACGTGAATATTCAACAACCTTTGAAAAAATGATAGTGGATAATTACCGTCCAATCAAAGGCCATTCGTTTTCGCACATCAACAAGCACAGTATTAATGGCGGTTACGAACGTCTGTAGATGGTCGCGGAAGACGGCGAGCAGTGTGCTAGTGGGTCGAGATCCACCGCATAAATCCGGACGAGTCGCTAGCTCAATTAGAATCGAATCCCAAATCTTCATCTCCTGTAAGCCATCTTCTAAATGACCTAAATGCGACTTCTAAAAGCACAATTCTTATCAGTTTTGAGCGACAACTAGGACTGATCTCTTCTAGGCCAACGCCAAATAACCAGCGAAATAAGAGGTTTTGACCCTTTACCGGCAAGATAATTGTGTAACCGGACAGCCAAATGAGTAAAATGATTTTTACCATTTGATATAGGTCTGTCATGTCCGACAAAACAATTTTTCAACAACAAGAGCATACTGCTTTAGGAACAAGGACGTTCGTTGATGATTTTCGCACTTACAAGAGGGTCTACGCCTGATTGAAGCTTATCGTGGTGTACATCATCCGAGACGGGTGCTAATGATGCCCTGTCTTTGCGCCATTGGGCCAGCATGAATAGCAACGACTTGTGTAGCTCAGCGACCTGCTCGCCGCCGCGTTGTTGATTGATGCCGGCCCTGTTCTGACATCGTGATGTCATCTACTGAATCTACAACGCGCCCCCGTTCTAAACGGGTATCGATATCTATTGCTTGACCCATTCTGTAGCACAACGGCACGCGCCAAACTCTGTGCATCTGTTGTTGCAGATCCTGGAAGATTTTGATTTGTGACTTGTCGTTTTGATGAAAATCAGTGATGTGAGAGCGTGATTCAAGTTGTGAATTTGTCGATCGGATGACGGGACATGTTGATGGTCATTTAAGTTGGCCGCCAGTTTCGAACACACGTGAGACTTGTGATGCTCGAATTTGATGTGACACTGAAATTCGGAAGTTTTTGAAAATGCCAACAAGTGATTAGGCGAAAATCACAATGTATAGACCAAAAAAATATTTGTTCTTGATGTTGCACCTAACACAATAATAGAGCCACAGCACAAAGCATCTGTGCAAGGAAAGGATAAGCGGATTCAGCAGTCCAAAAGTGTATCGAAACCAGAAATTATTGGAAAAGAGAGGGCTTATTTAATAGACGGATGCGTTGATGTGGAACTCGACTCAAGATAGCTCTTAGGGGACTAAATTGTTCCATATTAACCAACGAAGGTAATGCTTAACGATCTGATTGACTCGATCAGTCTGACCATCGAATTCTGGTTGGCAAGAGGGAGTTCAACTAATTGATAACAGGGTTCAACAGGTTAATTCACCAATTTCGCAATAAACTGCTGACCCCGATCCAGACAATGCTGTCGGGTACCCCAATACAAATGTGGGAATGACCATTTTGAACCCTCATCATGACTCGAAGACACGGTATAATCATTGTTGCAAAACGTGTCGACGACTATAGCGCAATCCCCAATCTCGCTGAGCGTGGCAGCGATTATGATTAACGGGAGGACAGTTCACTGGGTCATGAAACTACACAATTATACTCAATGTCTAGGAACTACCAATTTCCCTTTATCAATCTGATGGAAAGCTAGTTCAACTGATTCATTCATTTGACGTTGAAAGTTAGGCGATAAGCGAGATTCATCGGTTTCGAGAACATCGGTAGAGCCGCCGATAGCGGCGTTACGACAGGAAAGAATGGCGATGAACGCAATCGTCTGGTCAATAATTCCCGTTATGGTCTTTCACCACAGCTCTATTGGGCAAGAACATGTCGTTCCTTTGTCTGATATTTGGCGGAGGAATATTCACGAGCTGCTTGGACCGGAGGACGTCTTCCACCTTGCACACGACGTCGTGTCGATGAAGTTCATGTTCTGCTGGGAAACTGTAGTGTCCAACGATCATGTTTTCGTCGCCGTTGTAATCAAATGAGTCTAATATCACACAGCCGATCACCCTTGGAGGTTGTCACACTACAGGCGTGTCAATGGCGCAACAATGACGGAAATGATCCCTTGAACGATCACCATCATGTTGGGCATCTGATCCATGGTTGTCAGACTGCCTACATTCCAGTTTATTCACTCTGTTGAAAGGTTGTAATTGGCTCGTTCCCGAACCCAGGACTGTTCTTGAGCGAGCTGTAAGTTTCTTAACAGGTTCATTGCTGACCGTTTGACAAACCTGTCGGTCCTCATATATCCAATCTAGAGGTTCCTGGCCTTCAGACTTGTCAGCCATATATCTGGACAAGGAGGGAGGTAGCGGATTTGATTGATTCTCCGAATATCGCCCAAGAAATCGATCAGCGCAGCACTACACTTTGCTATAAGATAGCTTTTTCATTAGCTCAAAGAGACAAGTTAGGTCTGCATCACGATCACTGTATTTACGCATTGCTTCACGATATCTCGAAAATGGCAAGCCGCACCTGTCTGAACTACGGTTTCAAACCTTACTTCTGCAGACGCTTGTGCGAGATTGATTCAAGAACATTAGACCGCTATCTTGATAGAAATCCACAAAAAATGAAAGACAAGTTTTAGCTCGTAAAACAGATTCGGTTAGCATCACAAAAGGGAGTGAGCCTGAGTTGTATGTACAAAACTGGACTTCAACTTTGACAGTGAGGAATCCTGGCACAAATTATGACGATTTTTGTCGGAAGCGGCCCTTGACGCATATGGGCGAGATCGTCAAACCGAGGGTCATCGCGAAATCCTGGTCGGCGTCGAAGACAACGTCGTAGTCGCGCAGAAATACTGTCATCACCTGAAGAAGCTCCTGACGTGCAAAGCGCTGGCCAGGGCACTGGCGTTGGCCGATGCTGAACGGCAGAAACTTCCACATCGGGGGAGTCGCAAACTTGTTGTTTTGTATGTGTCGTTCCGGTATGGGTATCTCCGGATTCGGCCAGTTGCGTTCGTCACGATGAATACCGAAAACGTTGACGGTCAGGCCAATGCCAGCACGAAGTTTGACCTTGTCCGAGATTTCAAATTCTTTCTGAGGTGCCAATGTCAACGAACGATACTGGATGCGGATATGAATTGACAACAAAGTGGAAACGGCTCTGCCACCAGAGTTGAAAACATTTTCGAATACTTGATCAGGCGATACAGGAAAAATCACTTCGGCTTTGAACGAACAATGGGGAGAAATCAATACAAAGAAAAAAATATGGTTTGCAAGAACAGACTGCACAAAAACGAAAGCGATCACGACTCACTGTTATGAGACGCTCGATGAAAGGGATGGGCGGAAATAGGCGCAACGCTTCAATGACGGTGGCTCTAAGGTAATTCAATTGTAGTAGTTTAGCGACATCACTCTCTTCCTTGAAGTCGATTTCCCCCGTAAATTCATTCCTAACCTCTTCCTTACACTTTTGATATATTTCCGGGTATTTGGCGAAGATAGCCGCGATCCAAGCCATCGTGTACGCCGTCGTCTCGTGTCCGGCCACTACCAGCAGCGAGGCATTGTCGAGCACCTCCGCATTGCTAACCTCGTTCTTTTGTTCCATGTCGATGGCGTTTCTCGCGAAATCTGTAGCAAATTGTGAAAAAGTTTCGCACGAGGATAATGACGCAAATACCTGGTATCGAACTCGTCGGTTTTTCGTTTCTGCGTTTGTCGATCAGCTCTTTGACGATCATGCGGCATTTATCAGCAGCGCATAGAGCTTTCGAGCGCGCCGGGGTCAGAAGGCCGTTGCATCCTGGCAGCTGGTTCACAACGGAGTTCATGAACTTGGCAGCTGCTTTGAACATGCCCGTAAAGGATTTGGCAACTTCATTCGACCTGCTTTGTTCATGAAAGCTGTCACCAAAAGCACAACCGCCGATTATGCGCGCAGCCAGGCTTTTGAACAACTGGACGATATCGACGGAGTCGCCCAAATTTTGGTCGTCATCAGACAAAGCTGGCAGACCTTCATACTTGTTGAACTCTTCCTTGGCCAGCGTAGCAATGGTTACAGCGTATTGAGTTTTTAGTAGCTGATCTTTGAATACTGGTTCGAACATCACCTTCAAGCGATTCCAATTGTCGCCAACCGAAGCGATCAGCGCCAAGGGAAACATGACCGAAAACCGCGACGAACGGAAAGGGTCCATGCCGACATGGTCTTGCATATCTTTCCCCAGCAGCTTGGCGGCCAGCTTGCCATCGTGCAAGAACACCCGGGGACGGGACCCGAAAAAGAACAGGCTCAGCTTGGCGCCGGCTCGCATCGGGTCCTCAACAAAGGTCAAGGGGCGGCCGGCGTCGATGTCCTTCTGAAGGAGTTGTGTGTCGCCATAATATGGGATGAACCGCTCCGGGACAATAATCTTTGCGTTGATCGGGTCAATTTTTGACAGCTCGGTCATATATTTGAGAAAGGAGTTTGGCTCGGAGACTAGAGCCCAATACCCAACCGCAAAGAGAAAGGAAGTGCATGCGGGAACAAAGATAGGGATAAAGAACGCCATGACCAGAATATAAAACGAATGACTCGACGAATGCGATTCGGATTCGCGAAACCCTAAACCGCGTGACGCAAACAATTCAATTTGCTGAATGACGTGGACTGAGCTTGTGTCAACTGAGTCAACTGTCAACGCGTTCTACAACTGCGAGGTGTTGTCCGGAAGACGAAAGCCGCAACTCCGAGTCAGTTGACGTGACTTTTCTTCCCGTTCCGCAACTCCGCGACATTTGAAATATATTTGCTGTTTTTCGACCTAGTTGCCAACTGACAATAAAATTTATCGTCTCTCCCCCTGAACACGTTCGTACTCAGCAGCCCGTAATGGTTAATCGCATTGATTGCGCCAATGACGTTGTCGAGTTTTTGCAGCAGCGGCTAGATACCGGTGAATCCAGCGACGAAATAGTTCGACGGCTTCGCGAGCATCGTCAGATCAATGCCTGTGTTCGAACCGTGCAGAGATGGATCAAACGGCACGGCCTAATTCGATGTATTGCTCTGACAGCGCAGTAGCGTTCCAATAAATGGTAGGCTGACGGTGAACGAATGATTCGTCGTGGCGAGACGTACGAGCAAGTTTTGCACTTTTCTACAGCTTGAATTTATCATGATAATTGATTAGGAAGGTTTGCGATAGAAAATATTTGATGACGTCGTTCAATTGTAGGAAAAGGGGATCAGCGCCCGGGAGAACGTGCCGCAAACGTGGGTCGAATCAATGGTCGATCTGGAATCTCAGGGTGACGGTCGTTCGATGGGTTGCCGAACAATGACGTTGAGGTTGCGCGAGACGTACAATATGAACGGGACACGTGATGCGGTCAATGAGGCCAAACCCGATCTCGATCTCGATGCAACCGCATCTCGTCGGAAAAGGCGTTTAATGCGTTGGGAATGTGAGGTCGCGGGTCCTAATGCGTTGTGGCACATCGACCAGAACGATATTGCGACAGTGCGGATTCGAGATACATGATGCAATCGATGGATGGTCTCGTACACTGATGTGGTTGAGAATGGCATCCTCGAATCGCCTGCCAGAGCATATCCTCGCGTACTACTACCTTTCTGCGGTTGAAAGTGTTTGGGGCATGCCAGCCCGTCAGCGAACAGATCGCGGCGCGGAGAACACAATCATTGCTGCCATTCTGTGCCATTTTTATGGGCAGAGCGCTCATATCTTCGGCCGCTCAGTTGCCAACCAGAGAATTGAATGTTGGTGGAACCAGATGTACTCACTGGGTATTCAGTTCTGGATCGAAATGTAAAAGAATTGGAGCACAACGGAAACTACAACGTCGACGACGATTACGAATACCGTTGCGCCATTTTCGTGGTCGGTAATTTTCTTGAAGAAAACCTTGACAAGATATTTGAGGAGTGGAATGCACATAAGATGCGAAAGAGCAGTATGAATACAGGAGGTGCCCCCGACTTTCTGTATGCGTATCCAGAACTGCACGGCGCTGTTCAATCGGGCAATGTCATCCCACCATTGCTTATGCAGTTTTGTCGCGCTGCGTTCCCGGGATCTGACGCTAAATTCGACGACTTATTCGTTGTCAAGATGGACCGTCCCGTTTTTAGCTGCTGTAGAATTGCGGCAACTGCTCCCTGTCACTCAGAAAAACATGTTGACTGCATATCTCTACCTACGAGAGATTCGAGAGGCGCTTATTAGGCTGAACAGCGTTGATCAGCGAAAAGATCGGTCTGATATGTATCAACTGTCGTATGGTGAACTCTATGCCCACAGCACCGACTCAACTAAACTCGAGCAAGTGGTTGCATGTGTTGGAAGCAAAACGAAAATGCTAATCGACATGGCGAAAACGAGATGACATTCGATTGGCAATGTCGTTGTCGCGTATGACCGTCGCGCATGACCGATTTCATGCGATACGAGTGGCGTATGAAATTGATTCGGCCTGGCGTTTTGAACGACGATTCGCCGTGGCTTTGCAGATAATGGCGATCGGATCGCCATCAGACGCCTCTTGCTCTTGCGTGCATATCGTGCTCTTCCATTTCGTCCTCGTCTATCGTGACCGATTCTACAACTGGATTATTATTGGTATGATCTGATTCCATTTCCAATTCATATCGGATGTTAATGATGTTAAGCAACGCGCACAGCAGGTTACAATTCGAGCTCTTCAAACAATGCCACAATTGAATTCCTGTCAACATGTCCCATGCCAAACAAGTTATCATCAACGGACACAGTCACGATTTCAGAATCAGTGAAATGCCCGCCGGCACCTTGCAGATCAAGAGCCATTAGGCAGCGGTTGGAGTGCACGTAGGTAAAATCAGCGAACGCGGTCGGGATTATGCGATCGGGTTTTCACGCTGATTCGTCTTTGGTGTAATGGCAGCAATGGCGCCCTGATTGCTTACCAACTTAATGAACTTGTATCGAATTTGGCGCTCGATTTGCCAAAAAATCGTTGATTTGACCAAGCGACAGAGCTGGGAATTGCCGCCATGAATGGGCAGATCAATCGCGTCTGACAGTACCACTGAATCTGAAAATCTAACATGATATTTTGTGTCGTTGATAGCTTTTTTGAAAACAGATGCCAGAAGCGTGGGCACAGAACGCCAACTGCTGCACATTTCTTGTGTGAATCTGCAGCTTATCGTGTTTGCGCAGCCGCACCTTTTTAAAGACGACGTCGTCTTCACCAAAGTCGAAACAGGGAGTCCTCGTACAAAGCTTTGAATGCACCAACTTCGACAGCCTCCTCCATATTGGGAATCGACCATTCCGTGCAATGTAGCAGTCGCTGTGTCCATTTGCCTCTTCCGAACACGTGTAAAATCGGCACGGCCATGCCAGCGGTGCCGGCATCATCTTTCGCTGCATCATACATCTCTTGGAACGATCGGCCATGAAGATCACCAAAGATACCGCCCGCTGTTGACAACCTGCCTGTTCGAACTGGTGGAACATCAGAGGAACGAATCTCTTGCAACACTGCGGCCCAGATCGAAGTTTGGTATTTCATTGACACCAGCATTGGACCTCGTTAAATCCAACGTCGGCAAACAACATCGCTGTCGGATTGGTCGTCGCGAATCAACCACAGTTGCTTCTTCGACTTGGAACTGGATCAGTTGAGAGGAAAGTCTTCGAACTTGGTACCGGGTTTAATCAAAGCGCCGTCACACGTGACCATATCGCAAGTGGCGCCGTCTCTCCAAGCTGGATAAGAAACCAGAGCCTCCGCCAACTCGGCAACAACACAATCATACAATTCGGATCTCAGAAACACGACGTTAACGGCGGGAATATTGCAGAGTTTGATCAGCCGGCGCGGGAAGATATCACAAGTACGACCGAGATGTTTGAGGCATTAGACAGATCTACCAGTGATGAAGGATAGCCATCAGGCCGGATTTCAAAATTGACAAGGATTCGGGAAATCCAACATGGTAATTAAAGTAAGAAGAGATGACCCCAAATCGATCACGTTTGCAAATAAGAAGGTGCGAATCAGACCATTCCCAAGGCATGCTGTTGACAGACGTAGCAAGGTTTGACACAATTTCCACCGATCTAGTCGTGTGTGTGTGTTGGCAGCCCGAGTCCAGGCTCGTAATTCCTGAGACGCCAACACAGTTTAGGCTGCGGAACCGGCACATCGGGTTGCCAACACACACACAGGATTAGATCGGTGGATAACAAGATCTGATTAGGTACAGTAGAACTGAAAACTCCAAACAACTGACGGGTCTGATCCGTCTCAATTCCCTCCTTTCATGTGAAGAACTCAAAAATGTCTTGAAATTTTCTGGCTTTCTGGAGAACAGTCTTAACTGAGTCGGACATTCAACCAACAAATGATCGAGTGGTTCCCAGGTATCAAATTCCTGGGTGAAACTAAGCCACCTAATCAGAAAGTTCATCAAAGTGACCGACACATTATCATTGGTTAGTCAATTCCAACTATTACCTGTCAAGCCTCCAAGAGTATATGCAGTTGTCGAAGACTCTGCTCGACAGATACCGAAATTATCCCCCACACAATTAGACCGCATACAGTACATTTCAAGTCGTGTCCACCAACCTAACCCTGAAAAGCGCCGCAGAGACATGGCAAAGTATCGTTCCAATGACGACATCAACGGGAACAGTCTCAAAAACGGACTATCATCACATTTATGATAGAATGTGCAAACCAATCTCAACTTGTTGTCGATCCCTGCCGGTCTGGCAAAGCACCGCTTGAGTTTGGTCGAATTGGTCCAAATCCATGACCTTTGGCAGGTCCCGCTGTAAAGAAAATCACGGCTGTTGCTATAATTTCGCCATCCTTGTCATCGGACCTCGCTTTCACACGCTCGTATGTCAGGGCTGTCAAATCCTTCCATACCCTCTCCAACTTGATCGACGATCATATTTACAGACTTGGTACGTTCCGCCTTGCGTTTGTGACTGAAATGGTAACAACTACTGGATTGGTTCTCCTTCAGCATTCCCAGCGACCCTGACTATTTGCATCAAAACCGCAAAAATTATGGTCTTCTCAAAATATGAAATATACCAACAACATCTGACTAACAGTTAAATCAATCGCAGATACCACTCACTTGAATCAGCAATCCTGTAGAAGCAATAGGCGTAATAGCTATTGAGTAAAGCGAATATCTCTATTTACCGGAAGTGAACAAACCAAACAGTGACGACATATACATTTGGATACATGTTTGGTTTCAAAAATGGAATATCCCATTGCGAACCCGCGACCGATATTCCCGGTCTTATTAGCAACACTCATCTTGATGCGAATGTTCAGTTGTAAACGAAATGACATGAATCTGCCGAAATTCCAATTATTACGGCCACCCTATATTACGAGTCCTGATTTCGGAAGAGATATCGATTTTGTTTGGGAAAGGGTAATATATATCGAACATCGTTTATATACGAAAAACACCGATATTTACCGCTCATCAAATTTAAAGATCCAGTTTGATTTTGGTAACGTTGTGTTACGATCCGGTCTGACTTGGGGAACGTTTACCGTTGTGTTACGATCCGGTCTGAC
>OUQQ01000154.1:5146-40179 GCA_900404475.1 Spongospora subterranea | reverse complement strand
ATAAACAATCATTGGATCTGGTAGTGCTAAAAGGGAATGTAATGCATGGCCCATGCAACATAAACAATCATTGGATCTGGTAGTGCTAAAAGGGAATGTAATGCATGGCCCATGCAACATAAACAATCATTGGATCTGGTAGTGCTAAAAGGGAATGTAATGCATGGCCCATTCCACATAAACTGGAATTCAACGAGCTGATAATGAAAGAGAAAGTATCCAAATCGTATTGGTGACAGAAGTGCTTTGTTAATGAGCTACACAGCGATAACTCTGGAAGAGGCTCTGAATGGTATACAACCAGATATATCGATGCCTTCCTTCAAGATAAAATCGGAGTCATCAAACCTTTTTAGAAAGTAATCGGCAATGGAAGGATGACATGAAGTTCATAGAACAATCAGAGAGGGGAATATGTGATATCATGCAACAAACAGCAGACACAAGGAAGGGTAGGAAAAATGCTAAAATCGGCAAGAGTTGTTAGTCCTCCAATCTTGCTCTGTGGGAATCTAGGAGTAATTGTTGCACCAGAGCACCAATTTTCGAGGTCATACGCGCCAAGAAGTCCTGCTCTTAGGAGCGTAGCTGGTACATAATCTTGGTCATCACAGATCTTAAGTGCCAAGGTCAAGAATGAAGAGGTAGTCCTGACTAACAACTCTAGCCGATCTTAGCATTTTTCCTACCTTTCCTTGAATCAGCTGGTGTTGCATGACATCACGCATTCCTCTCTCTAATTGTTCTATGAACTTCGATTTATCCTTCCCATAGCCGATTACATCTCCTAACAGGTTTAGGGACTCCGATTTCATTTTAGAGGAACGCTTCGATACCTTTGTTTGTATACCATTCAGAGCCTCTTCCAAGAGTTATCGATTTGTTGCTCATTATGTTCTGCATCGCCTTGGAACAGCTACGAACCGAAATGAAAAATATACCAAGCCACCAGCATTTTAAAACAGCAGGTTCAATGAACTAATAAAAGAACGAAAATCGCTCTGTGCAACTGACCAAGACGTGAGTCGGTTGCAAGACGGCGACCTCTCCTGAAAATATTCGAGTAACTACAGATATATCAATATTATCGGTTTGACACAGTCTTCATGTAGAGCCCAGATTCGCAATTTGCATTAGTGAAAAGGACAGAAAATCCGCTGTAAAACGAAGCAAGTTATCACTTTGAAAACAAAGCAAGCAGTCTTATGGGTGGCATCGATTGCAGTCAATCGAGTACCAAACTTGTTGAGGTTCTGATGCATGGTTTTAAACTGAACCAATAACACAAAATCGCCAAGTCTAAAGTTGAACTGCGAATCGTTGGGTACGTTGCTTCAATACAAGTCAGAGACCAGATTTCGTATTAAACAATGTGGAAAATATTTGCAAAAGAATTGAAATTGAGTCCTCTCCTGATAATTTACAAACACTTTGGTGCTGAGCATCGTCCAATGGCAATCCTTTGTGTCGTTCAACCCGAGTGCAGAAAAACAGTTGAGGATGTCCTGGCGGGTCATAATCCGCGGCGAATCCTATTTTGTCATAAATAGGATAACAAAACGTCGCCCGATACCCTCAAGATTATTTTCCATGATCTTTGCGAGATTTTCGAAGCTGTCTCGCCATGTTTATCAGAATACGTAGCTTTCATGAGAGCATCTCCTAGACTCAAACGTGCAGCTAAAACCCACCAATCCAGGCTCTACCTGGTTGTCAAAATCATTCTCGTTGCGCGACAATTTCTTCGGCACCAGCGAGCGCATGATGCATCCTTGAGGAGACTCGAACCGGGTTCATATGTCAAAGCAGCATCAGATCGTAACCCGGCACTTTTCTTCCAATGAGGTTCTGTGCTCTTTTTCCTATTCACGGTTCGCTGATCGCAATAGTCTGGTTTCCCATTTAAGCTCTGAACACGATGAATCAGCAGAGAGCACCTGACTTTTGAGTGTGAGGAACAATTTCTTGATATTTGTGGATTCCATTCCAGATGCGAGGTTCGTTAACCGCAAAGGGAAGGTTGCTCTGGCTAAGTATCATTTGCTCTATTTTTGTTAGCAGTATATCGAAAGAATCATTAACATGCAAAGAAATCGTCCGACATGAGCTGGCAGTTCCGAGATCTTAATAGTATCAAAAGAGTTCAATTTCAGCTCGTATTCACGCTAATGCTTCTGTCGAGGTAGAATTTCTCGATTATCATACTTGCTGTCAAGGTAATGCGCTTAGCATGTCGAAACTACAATCGAGGCAGGCTGTTTAGCGGGATATCGAAGCCCAGATCCAACAAGGGCTCGTTTGAAAAAATTCCATCCCCTATCCTGTCACAATGGTTGATTTCTCATGGACATGCCCCAGAATTATATTACAGCTGACGTTGAAAACCTGCTATCAGACGTGGGACTTGCAACATTGCCTTCGGATGCATCAATCTTAGCCCCTTTTGGACCCTCAAATATTATTCAATGAGGGTCCAGAAAGGGCTAAGACTGAGGTTTGCCATATAACGGGGACAACAACTATTCGTTAATAACATAGAATTACATTGGGTGTTGTTCTGATTCCCATCAACAATGTTTTCCTGGCGTGAATTTATCCATGGGCTCCCAGAAAAACCCTCACCATTTCAACGTCCGGATCTACAGCAACTGTCAATAAAGGATCATGCCAATGACTTTGTTCCTCTGGTCATGGCATCCATCTAAATAAGCCAACGTCGTATAGTGGCGATGCTGTTGGTGATGTATGGCAATCGCTATGGTTCAGCAAATTTTGGTTTCCACTTTCCAACTCTGGTACAGAAATTTGTTATCGCCCTGTTATTGCCTTGATTTCGACCTGCGTCTCCTCTGTCTCCGAGCTGTTTCAATCTAAATTAATCCCACTGGGGATACTAGAAAAGTGAGAGATGCGGCGGAAGTCGAGGCAGGAATCACGCGATAACAATGCTATATTGGTAAGGAAATGATGATCGGAATCAATCCCACAAAGAGTTTTCTGTCGCGCTCGATAATGCAAATCCAATTTGCCCATTCAAAATCTCAAGGCAAAACCAATGATACACTGTAGAGCCGTTCAAGCTCTGCTCTCTCTCTCTCGCTTTGACCAAAATAAACCAGAGCAGGTGTTCGGGGGAGTAGAAGTTCTGGGATCGTCCTTATGTCGTGTGATTGTCTATAAAACCCCAATCAAGTTGAACTCGGTCGGGAACGGATTTTTGATTCGGACATCGGCGATATGCAATCAGTCCAATTCATCTAGATTCCAATGTTTCGTCTCTTGGCTGGTGTATTCTCCGGCAAGAAACCGGCACCAAAGGCGGACAATCAACCACCACGCGATGACCTAGCCGACCTGCAATGTACAGAATTATCGCGGAAGGCGGCGCAAGAGACGCGACGAACCATGTCAGAGGTGATGGAAATCGCTCAAGACGCTCACTGCGACATATCCAGGTTGAAGTTTGATAGCGCCCATGTGGCCAATTCTATGAACAAACTTCGCGACGATAAAAACGACGTGCTGGACATAATGAGTCAGATGAGGAACGACACCGATAGAGTTGCATCGGAGCTTGGCGATACGATGTCTGACATCGTAGAGGATTTCAACAGGAAGTTTAACGACATTGCCGCCGATATTGACGACGCCAAGACTGATATCGACCGGGCGAAACAGACGACGGGCGCCATTCTGGCGGATTTGGAGAAGGCGCAGGCACATAGCTCGGCGACCGCCAAGGAGGTGTCGAACATTCTGGGGGAGGCGAAGGCCCTGAAAGCGGAGCTGAAGCAGGCACAATTAATGAATCAGCCCCAGGGTTATCAATCTTTCAACCCGAACCATTACAAAATGTTCGATTCCGGCCCAAAGGTAAATCATAGTCTCTTGAGGTTCATAAACTCCACTCAATAGGTTGATTTTAGACGCCGGGAAGAACGTTTTCCACAATGATACGTGGAAATCAAGCGATTTTTCGGAAAATCTTGCTACGTCGTTGATTCGGGAAACTGGAATGATCAGCAACTTGTTGAGCGTTTCCGTGAATTGTTGTCCTTTCAAAAGTTATTAAAGAGAAATTATTTGAAGGCGCAGAAGCGAGTTTAGTCTCAAGGATGACTAAAGACTCAGAAAAACGAGCTATTGCAGCTTAGAGCGGTTAATACGCCCATCTAGTTGTGTGTTGAACAATCGGATTCCTACCCGCAGTCTCATTGTAACTTGATTGATGTACTGCAGAGAAGGAAATGATATGGGACTATGATCAACCTGCCAACGGTGTCCTTTATAGCACTTGTAGCAGGTCTTATCGTGACGGAGTCAATTTTTTTTCAAACATTAGGAATCTGGGTGAAGTAGCTTTAAAAATACAAGACGTTCAGGCCCAGAAATTCTTCAAAATGTAGCAGATCCAGATGCGGAACAAAATCGGAACCGCACAGTATCCGTTAATAATGCCTTCCATTTCTTGAAGGAACCGATTGCGGGTTTACCAAGAATGCAGCTATATTTGGCGAGGATCATGGAGGATTGTCCAAAATCAACAGCGAAGTAGCAATGGTAAGTAGTTTACCAAGTATTCACGTAGCAACGGTTTAGACAATAATTGTTGTGATTGAGGTGTCCGTTGATAGTGCATGTTTTCACAGCACAATGTTTGCGGAATTTGCCGTTTATTAAGGTATGATGAGCTTGGCTAAGTTAAAGGCATCAATCTCAGCGAGAAGTTGTTTGCGTCTAGCTTTGGTGTCTGCACTTGCCTCAGCCTTCGCTTGCTTGGCCACGGCTACGGCTCGCCTTGCTGCCGCCGCCTTCGTCAATTTGGTAAGCCCCCCAGCATCAGTAAACGGTTCCACCTATGCTTCATTGCTTAGTAGGCGACAACGGAATTGCAGCGAACAAGCCAATAAAGAAGTGAAGTGTTAGCCCCAGATTGCAAAATTGTGATGTAAATCAAGTCGAACAGCGTTGGATATTAAGAGTACCAAGTCTCCAAGATTGCATGCAAGAACGAGTTTAAAAATAAATCAACAGAACAGCGATAAGGCAGAAGAAGTGATAACCCAACAAGAATCAGGTTCAGCAGTGACTAACCGACGCCCAGGTTTTTTTTAAGTGAGGATGGTAGCTGAACTTGAGTTCGCCATCCGTTTTGGCAAATAGCGTCTGGTCGCGACCAATGCCGACTCCAGGACCGCAACGCCACTTGGTGCCGCGCTGTCGCGCTCTAAAACACCATCAAATTTTTCCAAGAAAAAATATGGAAAGAGTCGGGCAGTCTGAGCAACGGCCTTGATTGATGATAACAAAGATAAACCGAAAAAAATAACGCTTGCACAAAAGATACTCCACACGTTGAAACTGAAAAACAAGTGAAATATTTTATAATAAAAACAGAGCATGTCAAAGATATATAAACAAGTACATGATCTGGCCAGTAAATACAGATTGCCCGCCGCTCTTCTTCAGGCCCAGCCTCTGGCCGGGCGAATCGCGTCCGTTCTTGGTCGATCCGGCGGCCTTCTTGGTTGCCCAACGAACAAACTGCACAGTGGCCGAAAACGGCCGTAACAGCATCGCCGACGACATCGCGACTTATCCGTCTGTTGACCACTTTTTGATTGTTCATGTCAGGGGGTTCCCTCATGAAAGGATGCAGTCGTACTGCACTGCGCGCAACCTCCTGGCTCTTGGCGCACAGTATGATGTGCGTCGAGTGTAGAGACGCGCGCGCGCCTAGTCTACTGCCCATTCGCTGGACTCATCCCACACCGAAATTTGTGACATTTTCTTTCCTCCCTTCAGTGGGAGCTGTTTCTCGCGTGCTTGAATGTTTCATTTGACCTGAACAAATTGTCGCAAGCGCCAAATCGGTGATTGGTTAAGCAGTGCTGGACATTCCGTAAAGAATTTTTAACTGAAAATAACCGGATTCGCTCAGAAAGATGTTGCTGAGGTTCAAGTTAACTTGAACATGTGCATAATAACCGAACCCTTTTCACTTGGCATAAGCCACGAACCGTGAGCCAAGGAGTAGAACTGATTTGAAACAGAACTGTTGCCCCAACGTGAAAGCAGCTTCAAAATTTGTGTGCACGAACTGCTCTGTATTGTGTTTGATTTCTGCCAAGCCACGACAGATCGCCTCCGTGATTTGTTGCTATTCCGAATTTATTTTTCGTATGACTTATCAGTCAATTAGGAAATCATCAGTATTTATATATATCAGTCGAGACGATGGAGCATTGGAAAGCTGTACCGATTTAGCCCGAAACATCGATTGAGAAGGACAATGGAAACGGACTCATTATTGACGAAAAGGAACGTTAATCGACGACGCCATGACGTTTCGTTGCAAAGCTATTTCGGTTTCGGTAAACAAGAATAAATATCGAGTCACGATCGTGTCGGCTTCTGGAACTACCCTAACAGAAAAATTCAGAAGAAATCATAGGTTTCAACAAAGAAGTGTGTAACCCATCGCGGGAATGCGTGTTAATTTACCAATATGGGTTTGGCTTTCTTAGCCTGGAGGTGTTGGCCAATTCGCACAACGCTAATGCTTGCCATGTTTCCCCGAACATGGAGTTCTTCCAACCTGAGCCGCCAGACATTTTCGAGTACGCTAACGACGTGCACAAACTAATATCTGCAAATCAGCGCGATTCGATTGCAACAAACCGAAAACGATTGAACATACTCAGGGGCCATATAAACACCGCTTCCGTATGCTGCTCCATGCAATTGATGCTGAGTCCCGCTCATGTTCAACAGCCCTATTGAATCAATCAAACATCATCGTATGTGAGGTAGTTGATTCGCGGAAGGATATCAGTGGCCACAAACCTTGCCTCAATATGGAGTGCCAATTCCCCTTGCCTGAGCCATGAAAAGCGTACTCAAATGCGTTTGAACTTTGTTTGCGCGCTTCTCTGACGTACGACTGGAATCGAGCCTCTTTTTCGGGTGACGACGTCATCAAAACAAACTGGAAACCAGTTAAAAAACATGCGAACATATTCTTCGCATTGATACCTGATGGCCAGCGAGAACCTGCGAGAACGTTTCAGAGCTTGCAAGCGCACGGATATGACTTCGATTTGAAGTAATGATCCTATCAATTGTTGAGCACGGGACGAGAAACATGCACGACAGAAATACCATCGTAGCAAACAAGGCAAAAGAGGATTGCGTTCCCTGAGTTCCGCGTCCAATGTGCCAGTGGCGGCGAACTCGGCCAGGGAAGTGATGCGGGGACAAAGGTCTAGTATATTTCCAATTCGAGATATGTCCTGAATTAGGTTCAAATCTGCCAATTTACTAAAAACGAATGCAGAATACTTACTTGAAGGGACGTTGAAAGCATCTTACCCGATCTTAAATCTTGGAGAGCTTTGGGAAAGAATACAGAAAGGCGGTCTGACTAGAGCGAATGTGACGACAAGTCTTCATCGCAGTTTTAAAGAAATAACGAACCTTTGACGCAGCAGCACACATCGAGATAAGAAGGTCGCATATTTCAGGTCGGTGACAAATCTCCTCCTCCAACGAAAAACCTGAGGAGTCTTTGCGTTCGGCAAACACCAGGGCGATTAGATTTTTAATTTGAAACCAGAATTACCTAATCCGCACTCTTCGAACTGGTGATTACATAGAGGCCGATCGCAAATTGCAGGGCGCAACATGACAATTGGTAGAGGGCCATCACATTGATAACATGTCTCGTTAATCGTTAAGAGTCGTTTGAGAAACTGGTCAGCAATAAGTGACAGTGAATTGTGGTCTGTCATGAGGGACAACAATCTGAAGGCACTTTGACCGCAGTTCACCGCATCCTCAAAACCATTCTTTACCTGCTCACGGTCGTCACGTTCACTTTCAGGTCGGAAGATGAGGCCATAATCAACAATCGTGGCCCTCGGAGCTTCATTAGTTTGACGGCGTCGCGTAAAACCCTATCGCTGTAGAATTGACTTCTTGAGCAAACGTGAAGGTTTGGAACATACCAATTTGAAAGCTGTAAGGCCAGCTGCGACGCATCTCTCGATACTTTGGCGGAGCGAGCCAAGGATGTGACATGCTCTTCATTGACGAATGTGCCAATATCCTAATCAAGCAAGTACATGTCAACACATACAAGCATTGAAGGCGTATTCCTAACTTTGTATGTTTGTGGCATAAAGTCATGTTTCGATAGTTCAACAATCGCATCATTGACATCGCCCCTTTTTGCTACCAATGCAGTTAAAGCCCAAGAGTAGTCAGCATTGGTAACTGGCATAATATGCCCGATTTTCGAAGATCGCGTGTTGGGTTTTCTTTGAAAACAATTACAAACCAGCCAGAATACTGCAATGCGCTAACTTTTCAATTTTGCCCCACACCTCAATCAGCCAACAGCGGATGCGATGGGCAAGCGGTCGTGATAACGAGCATGGCGTCAGCTTGTCCTCAAGCGTGCAAAGTCCATTTACATCTGCTGCCACAGGATGACCACATTACCCCACAAGTGATCCACAGAAATTTACCAAGTGTTCCAACGGCAACGTGATCAATGTTGGAGAGGTAGTGTCCAGAAAGGAAAACCTCAAGAGCCAACACCCGTTCTGTATCGACCCCGATTGCCAGCAAATGTTCTAGGTTCCAAGTTTCAGTCACCCACACAAAAAAAATAGCTAGATGGTGCAAAGCCCTTCAAAACTGATGGTGTCCGTAAAAAAGGATGTAAAACCGTGCTCAACCAAACACAAAATTTTTTGATCACCTCTCGGTAGTTCATAAGAGCTAGTCAATATAGCGATTCGAATTCGGATCGTCCGGTCACCGCGACAGTAGGTGGCAGCCACGAATTCCGGACAAAGGTTTAACTCTTCGCACTCGTCGCTTCGCAAAAACAATCAGATATATAAGTCCAGGCCATTGCGGTATGTGATGGAACGGGTGTTGGGCGTCACAAAAAACATGGGTCCTCTGCACAGTGTAAATAAATAGAGCAAAAAACAAAAAACTCAGAAGCCGAGTTGGAAACCGAAACTTGATTTGTCCGTGGTCTGTGGAACCGTTAGTTAGAAACGTGAGGTGGAGTTGGTTAGCCGCAACGTGACTCAAGTGGACGGCAACGCCGAATGCAACGTAAACTGGCAACCAGATGAATAAACAGCGTATACGATACTTAAGGACGTTTTACAAACAAGTGTAAACCGTTAATGATAAAACAGGAGATTCAGTTTGAGTTTGGCAAAGCAGGAGCAAGCAGTGATGATTGCATACTAAAACACAGCGGAAAACTGATTTTCGTCAGCATGACCAACGGATTCCGCGTCGTCATCGAGTCCGTTCATATCATCGCTCCCGGGATTGGTGGTCTCCATGTCCCAGTCGTTGCTCAGGCATGATCCACAATCGCTGCTGTCGAACTCCATCGCGAACGCTGGGTCCGGAGCTCAGTGCAGGCGCCTGCCGGGATGCCTGAACACAGAGCTAAGCCCGTTGAAATCCTGGGATCAGTCAAACAAGGAACTAGCGCTATACAGCACATTTGCTGAATAAAAGGCAGCCAAACGCAATTATCTTCGGCCGATTTTGAATGAATTGTACACAATCAACCACAAAATATTTACATACAGGTACTGAAAATCGTTTCCGTCCGTATGGTTTTGATCTACGCCAGGTCGCATTTGCAGCATGGCGAGCCAGTGTAGTGAGCACTGCATGGTTTAGACCGTAGCTAGAGTCTGCAACTTTGGCGTATCGACGAAATGGCCCGAGCACACGCTCCAAGATGCTTTGTATTTCCGGATGAGCCCGCCGCAAAATGGGTTGATTTCAAGAAGAACACCCCCAGTAAAATAGCGTGTTTTTACAGAGTTGCTTTTAGTAATGTGGTGAACTGGTGATACATCTGTATACAAAGCCGTTTTTGCACCGTGTCCCGACACGACGAGCAAGTCCGAACAATTTCAGCAACTGAAATGCTTTATCGGCGCATCTCCACTACACAATACGACAATTTTTGGCAATCTTCATTCAATGTCTGATACCGGTGGATAATATGTCCCTGGAAACTCGCAGTCTAACGGTATCGCCGAAGGCAATGCCCACATTGACGTGTATCGCTCTTTGCTTGTTGTCGCATTTTGATTAAACTTCCATTCAAGTGTTTTCCGTGGGTAATTAAAGTTGTCTGACACCTTTATAGCCGGCCTCTTTCCTTTCCAATCGGATATTCCCACTTCAAGCGTCATTTGACACGGTTCCCATGATCAACTACCTTCGTAGATTTGGCGGGGTGGCGTGATCCTTAGGCAATTTCAAGCTAAGGAACGATCCGATATCGAACCTGGAGCTCAGAAATTCATTTTCATTGGTTATGCCAGAATCAAAAACCCTACATCCTTTATGATTGTTTTAGTGGAAAACACATTTCGGTCAGGATGTCGAATCGACGATTTCGCGTTTAACTACGGATTCGGCCGCGACAAGTTTGATTGCACGAATAAAGGCGATTTCTCGGCACTGGTCAACAATTTCATAACATGAGAACTTAAATCGACTATAACGCCGAAGCGTGGTTGCTTTATATAAATTTCACTGTCGATATATCGACGTTGAGAAACCCAGTTTGTGTCGAGCCGCCAGGCCATATCGATGCGAACGGTATGAACAATTGGTGAGAAGGTTTATCAAAACCAGTACCGGCACGTTGAGAGCCCTTTATGACGACACGAGTTCTCACCTTTCGGATACTGTAATTTCATCCTTGAGGAGGCTCGGCTTGGCGTCGAAATTTCATTACAATCAATCGGTTTGCGATCTAATGGAAGCCCTTGCAGGGCCCATATATTGAAATTAAGCATTGGCTGGAATTCCTTCTGCTTGGTATAGAACCAATGACCGTCCTAAGGTTGTTCATGAGTCGATAATGGATTGGGGAATGATAACAGAGGTCATTTTGAGAGAGGTGATGTGAGGCCTTGATGGATCTGAGGGATTGGGGGACAGAATTACAACTCAATTAGCATGTTGGGATCTGAACAAGATTTGATTACTTCGTTGAAAGAGAATGCTGGGTTCGAGGGTCAAAACAGAAGGAGAGGAAGTGGGGAACACGTCGATGATTCGTGATCAACGACTTCAGGATAAACTTCCGCATCAGTACCGTCATCAGATCTATAAACTGTTTCCTCAGGAAGAGCTTCGGCCTTAGAGTCGATTTGCGTTCTCATGTTATGAAATTAAGGAATCGCCTTCATTCGCGCAATCAGACTTGTCGCGACCGAATCTGTTGTTGAACGCAAATTCGTCGAATTCGACATCCCGATCGAAATATTGTTTTCCACTCAGAGGATCATCAAGGACGTTGAATTTCTGATTCTGTGCATAACCAATGTGAATCAATTTCTGAGCTCTCGGTATACATTGGCCTTGCAATCCTTACTGCGACCTGCGTTCGAGCTGTCAACTGCTTAATCTTCATTCGGATTCATTCCATTATCGCTATGTGTAGTTGAAGATGATGTTGAAAACGCATAAATCAAGTGTTTACGACTGATTTGTTTAGTCGTTTATCGGGTCTAATAGATTCACGCAGGTCTCTCTCAGTATCGCCTGAACTTTCTCCAGTGCCGAGCGCTGGAACGCCTCGAGGCTTTGGTCGCGCAGCAATTCGTCGACCTGGTCGATCAAGTTCAGGCAACGGGGAATCGTCATCGGAAACGTGTTATGAAGGACGTCAATGATCAGATGCTCCAAGGCAACGGCTTTCTCCAGAAACGGTATGTAGTCTTGATTGGCGCTTTGAATGTACGCTTCAATGGCAGCCTCGGTCTCAGCACGATAACGATTCGCGAATTTCAACATCGACCTAGCGAGCGCAAACAGACGTGTGAGACATGTGATGAATGTCGCTGTTTCACAAGAAAACCTCACACTGTCTGTGAACCGCCGATTGAGTCGTCGGCTAATCATGACTATGGGTCGCCCAATTGGGGGTTTAGACTTCATGCTCGCCAACTCTATCGGCCTTTGAACGAATTTCAACTTGCTCCGAGATCGAGGATTTAGACAAATGCAATGACAGCTCTATTGTTTGAAGTGCAGCTTGTTGCCAGATTGTGTAACCGGGTTTCCTTACACATTCATAGCGTCGGAAACGCAGCAGCTGATCGACGCTGCCGTCGTCGACATCGTCGTTCGGAAAGTCCTGATTACACCATTCCTGGCGCTGTCGTCGCCGGCTGCGGTTGACCGAACCATGGCTGTGCGAAGACAGAAGCTGTTGTAAACAGACTTCTTGAACCGGCGCTTGAGCTCGAAGTAATCTCAACATTTTGTCAAGGTTTAAATTGCCAATGGAACAACAGTGCGATACCGTTCTGCACATAATTTCCTTGTTTTAGCCAGGCAGCCTGCTGGTTCGGCTTTATGGTGTCGTCAAGACATACAACTCAGGGCGTTTTTCAAAGGCGCTGGCAGCCTGAATGAACTTTGAGCCCGACATCGTCTATGATTTTCGTTGCCTCTTGCTAATCTAACCCCAGATAAATCTCAGCACTGATGGTGAGACGCTAATCGATTGGATCTTGGATATGGCGGAATGAAAGGTCCAAATTCAGAGAGCGATCTACTTCAATAGCTGTGAACTGTCCTTAATATTATCTCTTAATCTACGCAATACAATTCTGCAATATTAGACGTTGTTGCTGAAGACTAGCTCGGGCAGGGCGCTGTCGACGGCGGCAGCAATAGTTATTTTGCAGAGAGTGTAAATTATGAAGGAAAAGGACGCTCTGGACACCTTCTCATTGCTTCTTTGACTTTGTCGGGAGTCTGCGTCCACTCAGTTTACTACGTCCAGCACTGACAATTACAAAAACAGCAGTTGTATCAGGTTGAAACTGCCAAGCTACCGAAGACGATGACTTAAATTTGACGACGACAAGTCACCAACGGTAGGGCGCGGTCCTTTTTGAACCATAACGTGAGACTAAAACTTTGAGAGACAATGTCGTCATTGTTCGTGAAAACGTCAAATGCCAAGTCGGACGTTGGTTTATCGCATACGCCTTCAGGGGGTTAGCGACGAGTTCTCTCATTCGAATCTGAACACTAGGTAGAGCGATAAGTTCATTTCCGTAAAGAAAAATTTTGACCAAACGTTTTCTGAGTAAGGCATTGATAGCCTATTTAGCCTGGTTACATTAACACAAACCTTACAATTTTCACGATAGTTGTAATCATAAATGGCGACTGAATGCGATGCAGCGACTGTTGCAATTACCAGAATCAGGACCATCAAGTGTTGGGAGACAGTTGCATTAAAACAATTGGGTCGCCAGGTCTGGCTGATTTAGGTCTGACTCGGCTTGGGCTGCATAGGAATCTTGCTCGGTGGGCAGGTACCTACATCCCGTTAACAGTGCTTGGCTGGCGCTGAACGGCGGATCGGCATCCTCGTATTGCTGGAGCTGTTCGCGGCGTCTTTTCCTGAGTAGGTGGTCGGGATCGAAAGCCGTTTCTTGAACGGTTTCGACGACCGCGTCACCGGGGTCGGATACGAACTCGACTCCACTTTCGGAATGAAAGTAGCTGTTCAACATACCGTCAATGTTGCTGTTCGAGAACGCCGTAATCTTGTTGTCGTTGATTAAAACTGGAGCAGACAGAGTTAGTTAACGAACAAGCTCCGATACCGAAACTGATAATACTGACTCAAAGCCACTTCACAATCGCATAGAGTTCCTAATTCCTGAGCCTATAGAGCAAACGGGTTGAAAAAAAGAAATACTGTATACCCGCAATGTGGTCCGGCAACAAGAATAGCTTCTTACCTTCTTGAGAAGTCCGGCCTTCCTTTTACGGAATGTCTCATTCCTGCGCTTATCGTCCTTGATCCGTTCTATATCAATGCGTTTCCTGCCCATTGCAAAGCCCAAGGCAGTAATATCGCCACTATTATCTTGTTTTGGGTCGAGGATAAGAGAAATCAATATAGTATCGGCGATTTTTCGACTGTTGGCCGGGTGTTGGCTAAACCAATGAGTCACGGCTTTCAAAACAATTGACCCAGGCGGCCTTGCGCGGACTCATGATGACGTTGCAGGTAACGGCACGTGTAACACTCGTGTAACCACAATAACCGGCCTATTGTCTCAGTTTGCGAAATAAGTCGCCACTGCAGTTGCCTGTTTCATTCACACGACGGTGGTGCTATGACGCCCGATCAATTCAGGACAACCAACCGGGGTTTAGGAAGGCCTAACTGTTTTGAACACACAATTTCGCCTAAAAACGTTGTCTGCTCCGTTTTTGGTATGCCATAATTACCATGATTATCCGGCGATCGCGCCGTTGTAGTATTGTCGTCATTAGAATAATTATCCCCGTTGAACCTGGCCAGGGATCGTACTGGCGCAGCCCATACTATCCAACACTGGTATCGTTGACTGCTGGAAAGTGACTAAAGAGTTCATTTAATCGTTATTGTGGAGAGGTAGTTTCGGGTGTCGTTAGGGAAGATGGTCCTGTTAACCGTTTTAATGACGGTGATTTTACATCTAACCGATTGTTCATTGGCCAACAGCACATATCCAATTGATACCAGCAAGGTAGTGGTCAACGACGCTTTTCAGGGTTCTGTTTCTCGTGATCTCGGTATGAAATAAATCCAGTTTACAGTTTGACTGTTTTGGCTTCTGAACAAGAAGCTACTAGGTCCATGCACTTGCGATATGACGTTTGAGAGATGCGATGTCTCATGTGCATGCGATCCAGATTGTTCCCAAGAGGAAATAGCCTTGTTCTCAAGTGTTGTTTCTAGCACTGCTGCTACGACAGACTTCGTGAAATGTGTAGATTCATCTTTATTCAGGGCAAATCAACGCCAAGATTTAATTTACACCTTTGTTGACAACATGCTCTGTGTCAAGGTAAGTTTAAACAGAATCAAAATCAGCGCTTTGATGATGCAATTCATCAGGAAACAAACAATCCGGTTACTGGAACATATTATGAGGCGTATCCTACTAAAATTACAAGCGGCATGTTTGACGATTATCGTGCAATGGAGCCCTTCAGTTTTCAGATATCGCGAAGCCCTGATCCCATTTATTCGACCATTAAATATCGAACTGGGTTTCCGATCGTTTCTGCACGGAAGAACTCTTTGCAGCAATTGGTTCCATATGGTCTCGGGTTCCTGCCGATGCCTTCAACCGGATTTACAAATGAATGTAATTTTGAATCAATTTAGATTGAATATTGGGTTTAAATGTCTCCATCAGGCAACGACGCCTCGTTTGCTTTATTTGAGCAAGACGTATCAACTGTGTGTTCACGGTCCCTGAGCCCATTGTCATCGGCTTGTACAGGGATCCTCAGCTCTGCGACATATACAACCAATATGTTCGTCGGCATGGTAGGCCTAAGCTTTGCGTTATTCTTCACCTATGATTAAACTTTACGCATGTAGACAGCGACCGCTTCGCCTGAAGTTCCATCAGGCTATCTCTCCGTCAACGTAACGTCTATATTTTATGAAGACCCCGTTACCAAAGTCAGAACACCGGTTGCAAATGTCCCCGTTCCAGTTTATGTGAATGCATCTTGTGTTTGCACTAACGCTATCGTTGGAGTAGGTTTTCAAACAAGTGCTTATTCAAACATCTTTTATATTCTTTTAAGGTCTCCTATAACATCGGCTACAGTAAATCTGGACAAATATCGTTTGTAAGAGCATCACTAAAAGTCTCGAATGTTACTGCTAGCGGAAAATGCTCTCCTTCTGCTTCAGCAAAAGTTGAGCAAACTTTTTCTACCACTTTCATCAGGGTTAGGATCAAATTCTGCACCAGCTCAGAACAAACTTCACACTAATTCACAACATCAGGATTGGGTCCAAATAGATGATAGCAGGCCGAAGTCGGGCAATCCTGGATATCTACCTGGATATCCACTTCTTGCCGGTCAAAAAGTGATACTAAACGGAAGGGAGTTCATTGAGCAGCAAGTTAATGGATTGACACTTCATGGTACAACGCTATCCATGCTCTGAGCTCGAAGCTGACTAACATCTTAGCGAGTTCGACTTCATCTTGTTCGCTGTTGGAGTCGGATCGGATTGTTGTTGGCTTCGGAGAATCTTTATTGTCCAGCTGTTTGATCCATCTTTCTGCGACTGAACTCGAAACTATGTGTCGGGCCGGAAAAATCTCCGATTACCTGAATGTGCTGGATCCGCTTTATCTTGGGCAATGGGGAAATTCTTCGTATAACAATCCGTCGGAATGGGTGTTTGTGACAAAAGACGATCCGCCGTCCTCTTTTGTATTGCCATTGTGAGCATTCACAACTGTTTCTGAAACAGATTTGCAGATCTGGTCATCAATCCGAAACTCATGTATCGGAGTCGTCGATTCGCTGCAGATCGAGGTGCTTACTGGTTTTCTAGGAAGTGTATCTAATCCACAATCGACGATTGTGGCTGCCAGGGTCAAATACGGGACAACAACGTCAGCGCCATGTTTATCGTGAATATTGTGTCTCCAACTCAGCGCGGCAATTTAGATGGCAGATGAGGACAGTTACTGACTCCGAGAGGCAATCATTCCTGATCAAGGTGTCCGTTACGTTCATCAGCTTGCCGGAAGGGGGATTGACATCTGTCACCCCACCTGCTCCTCCAATGGTTCCCTATTTACCGGATGACGTCCTTTATCCTCTATCTGTGTAGAATGTATTGTCATCCATGTCATTTTATTTACTGTATATGTATAAAAGAACGCTATGTTTTTCAAAATCAAAAATCCGGTGATCCAAGATCGTAATTTGTGATGATCGCAGGATAAACAATATGTCCTCGTGCAAGCAACGGCAGCGCTTGAGTTGTTGAACCGTTCTCGTAAATTGGATTTATGTCGTAGGCTGTTGTTGCCCCAAACGGTTGCGCAGCGTTCTGCCAGATATCTGCGATGTCCAAATCCGGCAGATCTGTCAGATCGTCGATTTTGCGGGAATTTGCAGAATGGAATTCCTCCCAAATGTCAGAAATATTCTTAGTCGAGAACTGAACGACTTGGTTTTTTCGCATAATGATCATCGCTACACGAAGCATAAATTGAGAAGGAAGATGTGAAATGGTGGCGTGTACCGATATCACAGTCAGTAAGCGTCGCCAGCTCGACAGCTTTTTTTACAACTATATATCAGGTTTTCTACATGCAATCAATTTGTTATAACCGTTAACGTACGCCCAGCTTTTCTTTTTCTGAACGTTGCCGTCCTTTGTTTGCCGGCGGGCAATTCAGCGATCTCGATTTTACGTCGCCCTGCTCAGACAAATCTATCAAAACGTCATTGCTGTCTCAACAATCCTACCCATCGGATTTTTAGCTGGAATTATTAGCATCTTCTGCCCGCGAGGACCAAACGATGTTTCGAGGGCGACACCGTTTTAGCCACTTCGCGACTGATTCATGTCCGGCGACGGTACACAGTCTGTACGCATCTGAATAATACCGTAGTTGGGTCAGGCGGCCCCACATGAACGTCCACTGTGACAGTGTGACCAGTTGCATAGCGAAAGTATGGACAGTCGGAAAATCGCCAGGAATAGACGTCGTTTCACCCGTAGAAAACCATTCGTCCTGTCCACCGGTGAGCTATGATCATCCCCTCGAGGTGATGCTTATTGTGCCACGTTGAATATTTCTCTTCATCTTGTTCTCCTCTGAGACCGATATCGCTAATTTGCTACTATGATCAAGGTTGTCGAGAACACACGACATCAGCCCAGATAAGAAACGAAATACCGCCAAACAGCAGTGTCGAAATCATGCTTTTCGACATGATAACTGGTAAGGCGCTGGACTACAAGTTCATGCTAAAACACTGGCGAACAAAATCCAACATTTTCATTACTGACAGCGATGAAATCGGTAATAAATCAAATACCTAATCAGGGCTATTGTTCTTTGCAAAGTTTCAGAACTCCACATCTCGCAAAGAAATGGCTCACTAAATTGCAAGAGTCTCAAATTTGCAAGAGAAGAAGGGCAAACCATGATTTCATCAAACTCCACCAAGAATGAGCTGAATCGACGAGCAGGTCTGTGCGTGCAGAACATTAATATCGTTGCATTCCGATGATTTCATGGCCTTCGGCGAAAAATAACTGCCCTTCCTTATTTGATTCTTTGTTCTGCCCATGCTGTTTACAGTAGGCTCAATCCCATGCATACAATAGAGTGAGCGAATCATGAAAGCCATTCCACTTGTAGCGTTCTTGGCTTGAATGCGGAGGATGTCTGCCTGCATCGGTGCTCGAGTGCTAACTTTGCTTCTCATGGCACATAGGTAGCTTTGCAAAACATCTTGATTGACAGAATAATCGCCGGCTTTAAAAATCTAACGTCTACAGCGTAACCGTAGGCCAACCTGATCAGGAAATTGGCGAAATTTGGATCAAAGGATTTTCAAAAAACCACTACAATCAGGATGGTTCATCAGGGAGAAGAGTCCTAACAATCGTAGTTACCTCGTGAACGTGTCAAATTGGCTAGGCAATAAAGTGTCCGCTGCATTGTCAATCAATCACTTCCCAATCCATGTTCAATGCTGCTGGGCAAGTTGGGCAATTTCCAACCGATTTTTTCTCCTTATTGATCGTCACATCGCTGCTACTGAATTGTGTTATCGTTTTCGTCATCTATTCGCCACGAGCGTAATAATTGTCGGAAGACCCATTCCTCGTTGAACAAACAGCGGCACCTTATTCAGTTTATAAATCGTAATCATCGATTGCCGCTTTATTCAGAGTCCCTATCGCCAAACAGGTCTCAAATTCCAGGGTCAAGATCAGGAAAACCTCATCAGCTTTGAAAACATAATATCATTGATATGCGATATCGTGGTACTGTACAAATTCATCATTTCCCGTTGACCATGTACCTGTCGCGTTGCTGCACTTGACACTTGTAGCGATAGGCCATTGGGACGGCTGTCCATTTCGAGTCTTTGGCGTTGCTTGTGACCACACGCCTTCACAACGCAACGTCAAAGACTCGAAATGGACAGCCGTCCCAGTGGCGGGAGCCCACGACATCCCATCCATACAGCTTCTGAAAACCTACAGGTACGGGCCAGTTCCCGACCGTGAATGACCGGTTCCGATAGGTACAGTACCCTGGTACACAGTGGGACTTGAGGGGCTGCGCAACATATGGTGCAACCCGCTTGACTTGTCGCAGTTAATCTCTAATAGGCGCGGCAGTTTAACAAGTTTAATTGTGTGGAGATCGGCTGTGTGCTGAAATCAATCACAATCAGGAACTGGATTCGCTCTAGGAATCGCCAGGCTTTCAAAAGCAGCGATGGCCGATGTTGTGATGACTGATGCCGCGCCATTGACGGATCGCGCCATCTGGGGAGAGGACGATGCCGCCAACGATGATATTGATCGGGAAATCGCCTCTAAGACTACAGAGCAGTTAGAAGGCCTAACTCGTATGCTGGATACGAACGTTCGGGTGATGACCTCAGAGGCAACTCGCCTTACACATGAACAAAAAACCATGCACGCCAAAATCAAAGGTGTTTAAGGGGTTTAATATGTACTTTCTGGTTGTGTAATTTATTTGTTGTTTCAATTCTCCCCCTTCGACGTATCAGCGTTTTAGGATAATATCCTAAATTTTTCATATAAGCTTCCATCTCATGCTCTTGCCTTTTTTCCACCTTTAAAAATCTAACGTTTTGAGATTATAGATAACTACGAGAAAATCAAGTTGAATAAGCAGCTTCCGTACCTGGTAGCGAATATTGTTGAAGTTTTAGAATTGGATGAGGACACCGAAGAGGACGGTGCGGCTGTTGATCTCAACGCGACCCGAAAAGGCAAATGCGTTGTGGTTAAAACCAGTACACGACAGACAGGTGATTTTGTCAATTTTCCCACGTTTTCGGATCTTTCCATACCTGTGAACAAACGATCTAACTCGGCCGCTTTCAATATAGTGTTCCTTCCCGTTGTGGGATTGGTAGATCCAGCTGAGCTAAAACCCGGTGATTTAGTCGGTGTCAATAAAGATTCTTACCTGGTTTTGGACAAGCTTCCGACAGAGTTTGATTCTCGTGTCAAGGCCATGGAAGTTGATGAGAAGCCTACCGAAAATTACACCGATATCGGAGGTCTTGACAAGCAAATCGAGGTTAGTACCGAGAAACATGGCAGCTTTTTTGCCCTTTTCGTAACTGTTTCAATTGCCGGGTCAACATTTTACATACGTTTTATTCGTTTTCGTTAATTTGAGCTTTGAACTTTAGGAATTGATTGAGGCGATCGTCCTTCCTATGACCCACATGGAACGGTTTTTAGCTGTTGGTATCCAGCCGCCCAAAGGAGTTTTGCTGTATGGTCCACCAGGGACAGGTAAAACAATGATTGCTCGTAAGTTGATTCTTTCAAATCAGTCGGTATTTTTCGCCAGCATCAATTTGAAAAACAGGTGCTTGTGCGGCACAGACCAATGCATGCTTTTTGAAGATTGCTGCACCACAATTAGTCCAGATGTTCATCGGGGACGGTGCCAAACTTGTCCGGGATGCATTTGAGCTTGCGAAGGAAAAAAGTCCCGCCATCATTTTTATTGATGAAATCGATGCCATTGGGACAAAACGGTCCGGTTCGAACAGTGCTGATGTTGCGTTCATTTTTGATTTTTCGTTCTTGCCAGCACTTTGTTTTCCCGCTGACGCTTTTTGTTATACACAGGTTTGATAGCGATAAGTCTGGCGACCGTGAAGTGCAGCGCACTATGTTGGAGTTGCTCAACCAGCTGGATGGATTCAGCAGTGATTCCAGAATCAAGGTATGAAGATTCGCTGCACTGAGCGTCGCCCTGATCGGCGAATTTAGGTTATTGCATGTACAAATCGCCCCGATATCTTGGATCCAGCTTTGCTACGTTCCGGCAGGTTGGACCGTAAAATTGAATTCCCCTTACCTAACGAACAGGGACGGAAGCGAATTTTGGCAATCCATTGCCGGAAAATGAACTACAGCAAGGACGATGTCAATTTCGCCGAATTAGCTCGGTAACAGATTTTTGTACGTGGTGTTTTCTTCTCACTTTTTCCGTCGTCAGTTGCGCCGATGATTTCAATGGTGCTCAGCTAAAAGCGGTTTGTGTTGAAGCCGGTATGTTGGCATTGCGACGCGGTGCTGTCGAACTAGGGCACGAAGACTTTATGGAAGGAATTAACCAGGTGAAAGCCAAGAAGAAAGCGTCGTTGTTGTATTATGTTTAAGTATCTATGGGGCGATCAGTCATCCGCAGATCGATTGATATCATGCGAATTGAAGTCCCAACGTATCGCCGTCTTTTAAATATAATAGCTGGCAGTTTACTTCTGTTTGTATCGGTCAGGTTATCTTCTCTTCTTGACTCTATTTATTTTTTGTTACGAATTCATATTAACTGAAGCCATGATGTTAATTTTTTATTTTAGTGCTTTTCGTTGCTCTTGGAAAGCCCGAGTACAAAAATGGCTCATTAGTATAGAAAGGATCTGCCATCTGCTTTTTTGTGCTAAAAAATAGTTAACATGCATTCCAGGTTAATTATGCAAAACACATTTGTATTGTTGGTTTTAACGACAGCGTTAGCGCTGTTTGATTTTATCGTCCTTGAGCGATGCCACAATCGCTTTGCCCTTCCCAATTAGGAAACGGATCAACTTGACCAGAAGACCACCACGCTCGCGGCTCGATAATTCGGTCGGATGGCGATATAATACATTAAACTACCATAACGCAGAATCTCAAATCAAAAACACCTGAGGATTTACGAATATATACAAAATAACTTTGATCGCGTATATAAATGATTTAAAAACCCGCAGTACGTCAACCAAACTTAAGAATATCATTAAGCAGAAAAGCTGAACGGAAAACGGAGTTGCAAAGTTTTCAGACATTGAAATTTCGATCATACCAAAACTCGTTTACGAAACTTGGTAGTTGGCGAACTTCGAATATTGTTGCTGGCTTACCATAGTTCCAAAGAAGAAGGCGAGGAAAGTACTGGTGAAGGCGATTACGTTAAATGGCATAGACATATCCGGGCCCGGGAACAGCACAATCAACGATTCGGTGTAGAGTCGAGGACCTAAGGAGCGCATCAATTAAAAGTTGAAGGATAACAGACGAGAAATCACACACCATTGGGGGCGACGTTGACTACAGCGGGGCCTAGATCGAATCCCCGCGCAACGTCGGGTCTAAAAATCAGTTAAAAACTGGCAAATTTTGAGCATGAAGATCGCGCACCGAAATTACAGAACACGATAAATTCAGCAAAAGTTGTACTTACGGGAAGTCTTTGATGGGAAGAAACACCTTATCGTACTGCATTGATATGAGGCAGGTCGACATTGGAGGAATTTCGACTTCGATCGTGATCATACTGGGGCTTGAATCCTGCCGAGCTGGCTGAAATGACATAAACGAGGGTTCGATGACGCTCCCGTTTATTGTCATCGACAGCGTGTGGAAATAAACACGGAAATACCTACAGCGTCAAACTGTAAATGAGAGAGAACCCTGCATCGAAACTGCTAATGAAAAAACCAACAGCGAATAAAATCACTGGGGAACACAGAATCACCAGAAAATTGAAACGCTACACATGAATTGACAAACGTTTCTTGCCAACAGTATTGCCGGTCCCCGACTCCCAAATCCAAACAAAACTAGAGCATATGAAAATCAAAACGCATCTTGAAGGAAAATAATGCGAAGTTAATCTTGATTCTTACCATGGCAACGTATCAAACAGGGTAACGTTACGAGCGACGCTTCCGGAATTGACGACGGTGTTCACGATACCTCCGGACTGCAGGCCGCGACCCGTAGCATAACGCTGAACAACGATCGGCGTGTCCCGAACCGGGAACTTGGCCAGGTATTCATGACCAGGGTCAAATGACAAATCAAAATCGGTGGGATCGAATACAAGCACATTTCCCTATGAAAATATTGCAATTAAAAAATAATAATAATATTAATAAAACAATGTAAGAACGTTTGGACGTTAAAAAAACACAACCCCAGGCAGCCCGGGGACAATGCTCCGGAAAGATTATTCGGTTGAGAACTTCAAATTGTCGTCTTCTGTTACATAACTGTAAACCCAGCTAAGAAATCGCTATTGAAAAAAAAAACGGTAACCGAAAAGTGAATTATTGTACAGTTCGTCGTATGGGAACAGGAGTAGTTAGGCCAGGAGTAGCACCATTGGCATTGATCGCGTTTACTGCATCAAAATGGACTTCACACTCAGTGCTAACTCTGAACAGAAGTTGACTATCCTGACGTAAAACACTGTCTGCTAACTTAACCGTACGGAGAGCATTGCATCGGGAGCGTAGCGTGAGGCAATAATGAACGTAAGCTCCACACTGGATCAAACATATTCAATATATTTGCAGATTAAGGGAAACAATTACTCTCATATGCAAAACTCGCGAAAAACGAATTCTTTACAAAACCGAATTGAACCCTACTATCAACTGGAAAAAAAGTGAGACTATTGACAAAGAAATCTAATGACAGAAGATGCAACACAATGGCCCACGATATGAAACTCTCGCTTTACGAAGTAGTAATATTAGGATAACCTTTAGACCTATACAGGTATGTTGGATCCAAAACTACGGACAGGAAGAATCGGGCAATCTGAATTGTAACGGGTTAGCGAAACCATGATGGGTTTTTTTATCTATGTACCGTTCGCTGTTCATTGTTAGCGTTGGTCTCGGAGTACACATGAATGCCCATAGAGTGGTAGGACGCATCGTGCAAATCTAACGGACTCAGCAACCTCCCTAAACCGCCACGAGTACGACAGGGCAACAGTTTGGCCCATGGCGTCAGATTCTGAGAAAAAAACATTTTTTTACGCTCAGAAAACATATTATTGTGTCAGTGCAATGTGATCGGGTCATACGAGTTTATTAGACAGAAAAAACCCAACATGCGAATTTGAAAAAATTATTGGCAACTCGATATATTTGCACTCGTACACAATCATTCGCCACCAAATGTGTTGTTTTGCGCAATGCAATGTATGCGAGGCAGAAATGATGAACAAATTTAAAACGGTTTTAACAACGATTTGTGAATTCTGTTTACCTCTGTGCAGACGGCCTCACGTGGAAGGACCCCATAAAACGTCTCGTGAGTCGAGGTGTTGACAAAAACCGGACGCGACTCGGGGGCGATGGCTGAATCTGGAACGCGTCGACACGTGTGCACATTCTTGCCCAACTGCTGTAGGGAGGCGCATAGCATACCGCTTAATGATTGCTGAACACCCGACCAGCGCTGAGATCTAGACATTGATCCAGTCAAAATGGACAGTTAAAAGGAAAATCAATTTCAACCCCTTTTCAACAAACACTTATCAACAGGTTAGCATTGGACTAACAACTTTGAAGAGAGAAAACAAACAGGTAATTACGGTGCGACTACTGTAAAAAACAGACGTGAAAGGGTAAGGTATAAATCAAAGGAAGAGTGATGGGTGAACGATAAAGGTGACCAGTTTCTAACACTAACCCAACAGTAGGGTCGGAATCGTGCCGATGAACCCAGGCAATGAGTTCGGCACCGGTCGGGGCCGGAACTACGGGTAGGCCCCAATGGGCATAGCGCCAACGCCCTTGCGTTAATTTTAGAACAAATTCGCCCACCTGGAGCATGGATTTGGATGATTAAACTGTGATTACTGAAAACAGCAGTTGGAATCAGGCCAGTTATGTTGAAAACTGGACGCGAGGTAATGGCAGAACCATGTTCAGCGGGTAAATGACAGCAACCTCGCTCTCGCAATTTAAATATGAAAAGAAAAAGAAAGTGAAAAGCAAAAACGAATGTGCAATCAGACCTGATGTTTGGTGATGATTTGAGCGATTGATTTGGGGAAAAAGCGATAATGTTCATCATCTGGATCTAACACTAGAAGGAACATTGATGAGATAGTGTTGCGGGGCAGATCAACCTCCATTGTAAGAAAGTCATTACAAAAAAAAAATGAACCCGTTGGGATTTCGAAACTGTAAAAAAGCGATTTATGTTGAATGAGTTTACGTCGATCAATGGTCATGTTGAAATCGAAATGAAGAAGGACATTGTGATCAGGCAATGGCCGGATCAACAAGCGCTCCCGGAACTGCTCGCCATCATCGAATGCCAATACCGGGGCGATTGCGGCCAGCAAAGCGATTGCGATCAGGATCATCTGTTGAGTGATCCACCGCCTTGTGCGTGCCGCCAGGTCGCACATCCAGTGGGCTGTAACAGTAGGCATGTACACAGTAAACACGCACCAGAGTCACAGGCCGCACTCAGGCACTGTGACGGTAACCCGGTCATTCAGTTGGTGTGTCCGACCATTTCTCTGTTCATCGATTTGAAATCCGGTATGCTAGATTCATTAATCGGATGGGTGCAGATCCTTTTTGGTTCAAGAGGTGCTCAGCAATCTACTAGGGCACAAAACAGAGCTGGGTATGCAATGAATTTCCGCAATCATAGTGGCCAATGTCGTTATACGACGACGTCAACACTCGGTGGTCCCGCGGATGGGCTGCTTGACGACGGACCATTGGGGTGACTTTTCAAAGCTCGAAATACAAAATAATTATGGCACCCTACAGAAGAAGCTCTAGGAAAGGCGAGAGATTTTCAGAGAACGTAGAACAATAGCTGGGCAACGTGCAAAATGGCTGAATGCGAATACGTCGCTCGAAATGGACGAACGGCTCCTGAGTCGTGCATTCGTCGATCACCAGCGTAGTCGTTCGTAAAGACCTACAACCTCGCCATCTAATTGAAGTCTGCCATCTGGGCCATATGGGGTTTCAAGATCAATCTTATCGTAGTTTTCTACACAGAGAAATTTTACTGCTGCTTCAATCCATCGTTTCAATCAAACATGGTCTCTTGCCCTCAATTGTTTATTGTTTACCTTGCGGCGCGCTTTGGAACTTTCTTTAACAGGAATCAAAGCGATATGATGTCGGCATTGCCGAAAAGCTTGTGTCTCGCGATCAATATCTTCGCCCGACATTCGATCGATCGGTAATACGAGATTGGCCCAATCGATCGCTTCAACATTATCGCCCTCTGCAAGAACATTTATAACAGCCATATCGGGAAACCAATGAAGGTTTACCTCGTGGGAATGGAGCACCGATTGTTACCCGGTCTACTTGGTGTCCACAAGCGCAATACGATTCAATGAAATCTGCAACAACTAGCAACACCAATAGAAAAACTTGGTTATTTCTTTGATTCAGTGCAATATGGTGGAATAATGTTAAGCACAAACAACTTTCTGCCGCAATTCAAAATCATTTTCTAAAGAAATCTGATTACGTGTAGCTATTGAGTCGTATACGAGAGGTTTGTATCCGAGCGTGGGCCGGCGACTCAATCCTAGAGCACCGAACCGTTCACCACTTTCGACCATGCAGACGATATGCCAATAGCGTAGTCCATTCACTCGTGAGCGGAACCGTAGTGGCCACCTTGTCATAAGCCCATCCGACATCGTCAAAACCATGGCCATGGCGCAAGCTTCCAGACATTTTATGGGCAAAGGCTCCCGGATCATACTCTGGACTGTCTCCAACATTGACACCATTGATTGCGATTTGCTGATTCTACTGCATAATTCAAATTCTGCTTTCGGATGGTTGGTCGAACTGACCGAAAGAAGTTGAACCCGGTGTGATTGTATTCAAACCGTTCGATGAAGTCCTGAATCAGACGAAGACGCACCTTCGTCGACGCTGACGAGGGCAAGGTTGGAAGCGATAACGGGTCCATCAGTAGATGGCAAGGCGAATGGCGCGTGCTTCTATCAGAGTTGAGTGAAGGATATTCCGTTATCGGCCCGATTACAAAAATAGCGCAATCATTGCGACCTGATGGAAAAGAGAGACACAGCGGGAATCTTTGCTGTGCCGGACGGATGGCTAAAATTATAATCAAGCTGTATAATAAAACTATGAAGCGGATGTAATGCTGAGGGAATCAAGATCGCGGAAAACGCTCTCAACGGCAGCGGGGACAGTGGGTTGCTTCTGTACCAACGAGTTGAAGTATTTCCTAGCCGGGGCGCAATTGGAGCATATTTGATGCAAAACCGCGGTGCAACCGTCATCTTCGGCTGCGGCATCAAACAAAAACGGAATTACGTTCAAGCAGTCGAAAGCAGCTTTGCATCCAGCTTCATCTTGAACCAAGGCTTCTAGGACCTTTACCACCGACGCACGGTCGCGTTTTTCGACGATGTATGGCTCAATGATCCTTGAAACTGCAGCCGGCCCAAGGACTTGCCCAAGAACTGACGGATAGCGCAACAGTCGAGCACCGACCAGGTGCAGAGCTTCGGTTTGCTCGCAAATATGGCGTAAACATATAGCAGCGTTCGTCCTCAATGGACTGTCGTCACTGGTGCGACGAACAATATCGCATAGGGTAGGAATAGTCTTCGGAGAATCAATCGAAGCCTGCTTGCCTTTTATCGACGCAGACAAAGCCATAATAGCGCCAGCTGCTCCACTAGCTATGGCCTTGACTTCGTGAGTAAGTAACGTCGTCAAAACGGGAATTGCTCCTGCTGCGATGATGGCCTCTTTAGCTTCAATGCAGTTCGACATGCTCCATATACATCTTGTCACATTGAGAATATCGCCATTCTGCGTTGAATGCGTAATCAAATGTAGCAGCTGTTTGTAATCAGCTGGATTGGGTAATTGTGCACGATCTGATGTTAAACTGAGTTCGCAGGTCAAATCTAACCATTATGAAAGTTACATGGAAGTAAAGATGCAAGTGACGCTGCTACACAGCATGCAACTCGACTGTCACTATCGAAAAGAATAACCAGCAGACGCGGGATAACTTTCGACTGTTTCAGCAAAACACTGAAAGAATCGGGGCCCTCAGCAAGACGCAATAGGGCCCGTGCTGTGGCAAGCCGGACGACAGATTTCGGATCCGACAACGAACCCAGCACGAGATCGACACCATCGACCTGTATTGATAATGATGATCAGTGGTGAGAAATATTTGACACAGGTATCATGTAACACAAATAGTGCGAACCCCAGTGCGATATGATTGATAACGTAAATCAACGCAGCGCAAATCAATGTCAGACCGCCAACTGAGAGCAGTTGGTGAAACGTTGCGCAGACATGCCATCCATGACTTGACGGGTAACAATAACGTGACAACAAACAGGTTGAACACATTAAAGTTTGTTACACCAGAACGATTGGAGACTAAAATTATGACATGTATCTCAAGACGGAACTTAGCAGCAACATCAAAACTCAACCATTTTTGCTGGATATCTGCCTCGGCGAGAAGGCGGTCCGACAAGGATACAGATAGAAAGATCAACTGGGTTTCATTTCGGACATCGAGACAATAACAACGTTGAATGATATTCTAGTGAAAAAGGATCATGGGGCAAACATTCCACAAGTGCACCGATATGTTTCGTGACGTTATGAAAAAAGACTAATGTGAATCGGAATCCCAACCTCGTCGAGAAACACCTGGCGACCATCAAACAGGTTCATGAGCTTCTCGATGATGACCCACACGACAATCTGGATGTCAGAGCGTTTGATCACTTCGGAATGATTAAGCCAAAACCGCAAATCCGACAGGATTCCGGCGTCGACGGCGACAACATGAAGTTCGGAATCTCCCATATACGACACCACCGATTCTAACGTCTTATGCAGCACATCCATTGCGAGAGCCCGATCATGCAGGGTAGCTACCAAAGCCGTGAACGGGGTGAACGCTGGCGGCATCATTGTATTGTCGGCGTCTCCCTTTACTAGTACGGTGACAGCGATCGTGGTTTTTGGCGTGTGAAATCGTTTGGGGAAAAAACAGCGTAGATATTTCCCTGAATTTTGAGGCGAGATATGATATGGCATACGCTACTTTGAGGAAGTCCCTACAGACAGTTATAATTATAGTGATATTGGGACTGAAACATAGTGTTGGACGGGCAAAACGTCTCCAATCGCCATTCCCTCAACTCAGCGTCGCCCACTGCTGCATTGTTGCATCTAGGAAGGCGAACGGGTGCAACGGCGTTCGCATCTAAGGAGACTATCCACAAAACGGTTGATAACGGATCTGAAAGCGAAAAACCGTTCGTGATCGAATCGGCGATATACATGCGTTGATCCAATAACACTGCTGATTGCTCATAGACCCAAAAAGGTGAATGTGATTGGGACTAGCGTCTGTTGACGATTGCAGGAGCATGTTGTTGGCGCAATGATCGTCAAGGCTGATGTGTTCACTCGATGGTGTGCTTCCGAATCCCGACCAATGCAATCCATGCTATTGACACCTCAATTATGCCAGCACTGCTCCCGTGCCAAAAGGAGCCCGACAGAGAACAAAAAAATCGATTTGCCCACCATGGAAAGAACGTTTTGGCAAAAAAAAAACAGAAGGCCATACTGTCCGTCGGGATGATTATCATCAGGTCAAAGTTGCAACCATCGCTCGGCTATCCAGAGATCTACCCGCGAAACAGAGGACACCACGTGGAGTACGAGAAGTTTTCATTAAGTGGAAAGGATATGTTGAATTGTATAACACATGGAAACCAATCTCTATGCTCAACGATGCTGCGTTAGCGGCCTAACGTGTCGGTGCGAAAAAAGACGACTGAGGTTTTTGTTAATATCTCCTCGTCTTGGGGAGGTATTTTTGGAGGAACGCCAGTCGACGTAAAGAAGATGACTCCACAGGGTGATGATGAACGTCCGAATTCCTGGAGTAATACCCATTGAGTTAATTGAGTGTTATACAGTTTTCTTTCACTCTTTCTTTACTCGACAATCAATAGAGAGGAATTGGGTGATTCACTTGATGAATGTCGATGGTTGCCAATATCATCATCAGGTGGATCGCATGAAAGAGCAAAAGAAAACTTCATTGTACTCAAGTAACTCATCCAGAATTTGGGACTTCAACATCACCCTGTGAAGTCATCCTCGTGACGTCAACTGGCGTTCCACCAACATACCACCCCAAGACGAGGAGGAGGTAATTAGAAACCGCCGTCGTCTTCTTTCGCACCGACAAGTTAGGAATTGCCGCTAACGCAGCATCGTTGAGTTGGTTCCACAATGCATCATATCCTTTCCACTTAATAACCTTCTCGTACTCCACGCCGTGCCTTCTCTCCTCGACTTCATACCCGGCACCGCGTCAACTCGGTTTTCAGCTTCGTGCGCAACTGTATCAGAACCGGAAGAGCCCTGTTGAAATTTCCCAACATGTCGCATCCCTTGAACATGTAATACAACCTCCTTGCCATTCATGGTGTCTCGAACTCGATACAGAATATCAATTAGCACTTAAGTATCACGCCACGGTCCACTCCAATGACGATGAAGCTTCTTAATAACTGCTTTGGGAACAGCTGGAGAATGACGGTCGACCAAACCTCCAACCTTGTAATCAACCAACTTCCTTCCGCGATTGAATCGGTTATTACGCCTTCTGACCACCAGACCTTGTTGAAGACGAAAAGTCCCTATGGGCGAGATAGCATTCATATTTTCAGTTATCATGAGATCCGAGAGTAAGATAGGATCTCGTCCAAATGGTAAATGGTATGGAGTATCTTTTAAACTTCTTGAGACACCTGTACGAACGCGAACATGATTCCAGGCACGTGTTGATACAAGTTTCGATGGGTCGATCTTGATAGCAGAGCACGTAATTGTTGCACTAGAAACCCGTGCATTCTTTCCAACGAAAACCATTTGAATTTAGACTGTACGCCGTTGGCCTCATCTGATGTATCCAAAGCAGTTTGGTCAGTTCTGCCAAAGCAACCGACATGATGTTCTGTCCCTGGTCAGTAAGAGTTCGTCTTGGACATCCATGTCCCTGGTCAGTAAGAGTTCGTCTTGGACATCCATACACACAGATGAACCTCTCAAAGAACGTACTCGTTAACGTGATGGCGGTTAATACCACACCGATCGGCCGAATCTGAAATGGAACTGGTTCTAGTACAAGCGGCGATTCATTTATTTTTTGGCTCTAGAGAAGGTTGAAAAACAGAGGAAATGGCGAATCACGACACTGAACAACATGACGTTGGATAACCGCCCTTGGTTGGGATCGCTTTGATTAGCTGGTGCACGTGGGTCATCGCGCCTGCACCATCTCATGAACAATGGCAATGAACTGATTAACAATTTAAACCAGCAATGGGACTCTCAACAACCCCCATGCGGCATGTTAGAGTTGATTGATAACTTTCAAAAATCTTGAGACGACTGATACTTTTGGCAAAAAATTTGTGTTCCGATGAACTATTGATTCTCGGGTCATCCTAATTCCAGTCTCAGATATTGATTGATTGAGAGGTTTCATTTTCAGATTCAGGATCAATTGCCCGATACTTCTTAGAGGATGCTCAAGGATTGACGGCAAAGAGGAGAAGATGCAAGTCAGAAAGAGCAATGCACCGCTCATAATGTTTTAGGTTGCGCGAACCGGCACAAGCTACTTGATAAACACTGGAACACCATCGAGAAAAAGCCGGATCTGGCCCACAATTTATTCATCACTGCGACTGCAAACCATCACGCTGATATGTGCTACTGAACAAAGAAGTATCGGAACAATATGAAGAAGACCGGCGCCGACTGGAGCCGAAACAGCAGCTGAAGCGGCGATCACGGGAGAGGCAACGGCGAGTGACGTCGAGTGAGCGGCCATATGGGAGATGGCGAACTTGGTCGACACCTCGCGAATCAAGTGCGATACGATATCGTGGGTCGGCTGACTAGCGTGACCGCAACAGAGATTGTGAATCCAATGGCAGCATCCAGCACATCCAACACATCCCCCAGTTCCCACCGCGGCGACCGCCTCTCCATCACCCCCTGACGAAGAACGGCCGCCTCCCGATCCTGAACAGCAACCGTCGCACAAATGCCCAGTATTCTGACAGAGCCCGCTAAGGCAACTTCCAGCAGCGCCAGCGCAAGCTTGTGCCGAGCCCCAAAGGCAATGCAAGAAATGATCACAGATTGTCAGCTCAGCGCAAGCGATGTCTTTGAGGCAACGCAACTCAGCGCAAGCCACTCTTGTTGTAAAATGGGCCACAGAGAGCGCCGCGCGTGATAAACATGCCACGTCAGAGGAAATCTCCCTGCAGCAAGCATGAGCTATGTTCGAAACTCCAGAGGCACAACTTTCGCATATGTCGCAAGAGCTAGGGCCCCTGTAATACGAAAACCAGAACATGTCATCAAAAAAATCAGACGCTCGACCTTCACGAGAGTGATCAGATACGTATGTGTAAAAGGGGATGAATATTGCTTACGACTGGGGCCCTGACAGCACGCGAGACATTCCAAACAGGAAATCGACGAGTGATGACTAATTGGACATCACGGTCAATATATAAATAGTTCAGTTTGCTCAATCGGAGACTAACCGTCCCGATATTTCTAGTTGTTGACGAGATGGAACGCTAAACCAAAACACATCAAAAGGCGGGGATTCGAATGAGCGATAAACTTACGGTTTGGGTTTACCTGGCAATTCTGAAATAATCGTGCGCAACGGATCCGAAGGAGGACGATGTCCCAGCTGTGTCTGTTCAAACTCGTGCAGTTTGGCGAGAGTCTCTCGATCGAATTCTAGACCCTCACGCTTGACGAGCCACAAAATCGCGTCCACCCTGGTCAAATGCCATCAGAACAATCGATGTGAATTAGTGATGAATCAAACCGGTTCTTGCGGATCGCAGCGAGAGTGAGTTTTCGCAGGCCGCGAACCGTGATAGTACGGTCGTTGCCGGCCCATGATTTCAGCACCTCATAGAAGTCTACAATGGGCAGGTCCCCACAAACGTTTATAAGTTCGACCATACGAGAAAGCTGCCAGAAGAAAAAGCTGGAAGCGTAGTTGACCATTCGTTTATGGAGGTCAGAAATAGGGTATATTGGTAGAACCATAGTAGGATCTTGAATCGGAGGGTTTGGAACATGTTTGAAATCCAGTTCGGGATGAAAATCTTTTCGGCAGCACAATGGGACGTACTGATAAGCGTCATCGTCGCCTTCTTTTACTTTGTTAAAAAGCAGCTGAAATAAACCGGTACTAAACGAAACTAGTGTTGGATAGCGAGAAATGGATATGAGCATTGTAAAACTGACTGGGATTTTTGACAGGCCAATATCAATGGTGTACAGCCTCCTACTTTGGTGTTGACATCAACACGATTTTCTCTCCACATAATCAATTCATAAACCACATCGACCCTATTGAGGGGATCAGATCATTGTGGCAATGGCAACATTGTTCAGACCGTTTACACTCCAGGGCCTTCTTTAATAACCTCTGGTGATCGACTAGAGGGCCAGTGAACCTCATTATGATATGACCCAAATCAGCAAATGGCACATCTTTAAAGTGATCGAGCAGTAATAACATGTCGTCCATCGTTTTGGAATATAGCTGCTCTAATAGCGTCGTGAGTACGTCGGTTTGTTGGAGCACATCTTCGTGTAGAGGTTGCAGGTGCCAGCAAACGGGCCGGGAATCCCGATCGTCATTGCTGACGAGTGCATGATCGGCTGCGAAAGGTTCATTTGCTGGCTGAATCTCAGATAGGGTATTGGAGGTGGAGGAACCAATGAACCCAGCATAGGATAGACCGAATAATGTCAAGATGGAAAGGCAGAGAACTGCAGAAGAACGAGACATTGCCCCTGGGAATTTAACGGAATGACGAATTCGGACTTGATGGGGAAGTCCGGATCGGTTCGGATCGGGTCATGGACATTGATCGACCATGCAGTAAACATGCGTCAGCCAACCAAAAATAGCTTTTGATGGCCGTCCATACATCGTTGCTGTGTTTTCGATGCTGACGTAGGAGTACGATTTGAAACAAGCAGAGCCATTACCCATAACAGCAGTAGGGTAATACAGGACGTTAAAAGGTCAAGAAATTGATCTTCAACAACACGATCTCAACCGGTTCTGTAGACAGAACAGGATGGGTTGAAATTACCGAACGTTGACCCGCCACCCTGTGGTCACTATCACCCGCCCCGAAACCAAATCCGAACGGAAACAATCATAATCCCGTTGAATTCGACTCGAACCCGACCCCGTCCCAATTGCTTATTACTTCCGAAAAATCATGAACTCAGAATCGATCACAACCCGGCGTCGAAAACGTGCATAAAATTTTTGCTCGTTCCGGTAGAGTTGAAAAATCTTTCACGCAACGTCAACAGCAAGGATCAGGTTGGTCTCAAGGCGATGTGACTATAGATGCATGCTTTTTCAATTCGTAAGGTTACGACGAATACGTATTTAATCCGTAATCTGGAAAAACCAATCTGAAAAACATGCTTTTTCATCAAAACTCTCGGAAAATGATTTATTGTATGTGATTTAGAGATGAGAGGGATTCGGACTCCGTGTATACTAACGGCTGCATGGAGTATCAAGGCAACCCTTACTATATTTCAACTTAGCGTTCTCATATATCGATTTCTCTTGTTTGAGTACAGTGAAACCTCCATATAAGGTACAGCCCATAAAAGGTACAGTTCCATATATGGTACGATTTTTTTTTCAAAATAGCAAACCCCCGGATTTCCATAATAAAACCTCTCTATAAAAAGTACAAACTCTGTCAAGTACGCAAAGTACACCCTTGGTTGGCCACGGAGTTACCTACGCTAATCTATATATGGTCCATTTGGATCTTTCAAATGTCGAACTCGGATCGAACCGATGGCCGCGCCCAATGAATAGTGGAATACCGATGAACCGACGTGTCCTGCATTAAGTCGAGCAGGGTAAGCACTTCGAATTTTCGCGACAAAGCTTTCAAGCTTCGGATAATGCCAGCATCAAGCAGCTGTAGAACGGAGGTGAGATG
>OUQQ01000117.1:40763-53117 GCA_900404475.1 Spongospora subterranea | reverse complement strand
TTATTATACGAGTTGGCTATATAGCTCATCCGATAAACGCTTAAATGCATCGATTGAAAACAGGATTTTCAATGATTACAGCTTGGCAACAATAAAACGCTTTAATGGCAATCATAAAAACATAAAAACCGATAAACATCCGACCAAAATACAAGAACAACACAATAAATCTAAACACACAGCATGATAAGCAAACTACAAAAATAAAACTAACACGCCAACCAAAACCCGAGAACAACACAATAAACTCAAACACACACAGCATCATAAGCAATATTCAGACAATCAGACTACACAGCAAAACTGTATGGGCACATCGAAGGGAAAAAACCAAAAGGGAACAACCACGTAAGAAAACGACAAAAGGTAGAAACAGTAATGGATTGCACAAGACATGTGCCACAGAAATTGACTCTAATAATTATATATTCAAAGATGTAGTTGGAGTAGGCAACTGTGCACTTGAAGCAATCAGAACATCAGGAGCAATACCACCCATTACTGTACAGCAATTACGTAAAGACATTTGTGACTATGACAGAGACCCAAACCAGGGAAAAATCATAGCGACAAAAATACTGAACTACGCCGGATCATTAGACAGTGAAAATCTTACTCTTGATGAATATCTAGACATAATGGAACAGGACCGACAATGGGCTGGGCTATTTGAACTAAAACTAGCTGCGTTTCTATATAAGATCAACATAATCATAATTAGTCAGGCAACACAAGTACTGAAGACTGATATACAGAAATGGATTGCATCCACCTTCCCAAAACTAAGAGACAACGTTCAATGGGATACCACGATTTATTTGCTACACCACATGCATAGAAAACCAGCAACACCGATGGGACATAGTAGACTAAACCATTATAAGACCCTTATCAGATACAGCAACATCACAACAATGCAAGATCAATGTGAGACATACGTTAAAAATTACTTAGGAAAACAAATATACCGGACAGTAAATGGACCGAAACAGGTTCTATAAAAGACAACTGAAAGCGGATCTTTGATGAACAAAATTGAAACACCAACGACGTCATCAACTCAGCCGAGCAATTGTCTGCTAACTGGGGAGAACGAACTCGACCAACACACAATGCTGCCAACAAAAACAGGACCAAAGAATTACTGCAAAAACTGGAAAAGCTTAGCATTGTCACAAGCGACACCACCAGCAGAAGTACACAACATCGGATAACTAGAGCGAATGAATCAATCCAACATTTAGACCAACACCATCATGTGCCAAAAAGCAAAATCCCCATCTCCAGTAACTTAGGAAAAAGACAATGAACAAACAAACACTGAAGAAATGATACAAAATTTGAAAAAGATAAGAGTCTAAAAAAAAATGCTCTAACAACAATGCCTCAACCAAACAAAAAAGACAACTGAAAATCACACAATGTTTTGAGCGCAATTGATGTTAAAGTGAAACAAGTAAAGAATAACAGAAATTTAATTATAGCACAATGGAACGCATGTTCACTAAGCGAGGAGAAGGCAACCGAACTGACATATTTTGCGAATCAACACTTGATAGACGTAATATGTGTTTCAGAGTTGAAACATCGACGTAATATTCATGGATTTCCCCACTACGAGTGTGATGGGGCAATCAGGAATGTTTTGGCAAGAACAAGTCAAAATAGAAAAACTACATCCACCTGCAATCCAATGTTTTGTTTTGGACAGTTCGGCATCACAACACAAATTGTTTATGCCATACATTTCCTGAGTTCGTACCGTACATTTCTTCGTGAGTTCGTGCTGAGTTCGTCCGAACTAAAATCTGCCTACTCATATTTCGTTTGGCTTTTTTCCAACACGAATCGGATTGATGTTATTGTCAGCATTTAAGTGCTGCAAAAATTTTCCACGACAAAACCCAGGATTCGCCGAATAGAAAGACCTCATAATGACTCTGTTACACCGATATCCGTCATTAGTGTGTGGGAAAACTGCTTCGCCATCCACATCATCCTCGAGCAGTCTCTGTTGGACGTATTTTTTAGTTTGTCAATGCAGCCTTCTTTGGTTTCCTCGTCGCATATCGTCGCAGCATTTGCAAATTGGGAAGTTTCCAAGGTGGAAGAAGGGCTGCGGAAGTGGAGCAAAACAATGCCGATGTTCAGCAAATTCAGGAGGACGTTCAGGAGTGAATAATGTTGCGAAAGATGTCAAAGAACGCAAGCGGAGTCTGCAACATGTAACGACGCAGCAACCGAGAATCCAGGTTATAGCATGGATGGTTGTCGATGAATTGGAAAATGGCAAGAATGGATTTTTGCACGCGCTGTTCGTGCCCACCCTGGAAAATTCCGGGCGAGCGTTAATGCCAACGCAATGAAGGCCAGCGGTTGGTGACAAAGGCGAGAAGAGATTTCTGATATTGCTTTTGACCGTAACAACATAGTCTCAATCGGTTAAACGAGTGAACGCAATGATGGATGCAGATGGCATCTCTTATGCTCGTAAAGCAATGATACGCTGTTGTTTATCGCTCGATATTACCTGGGAAGTGGCACATTGGACAACTGTTCGGAATGTGCTTTTCTGATTGCGGGCGTAATCAATGTTCAGTGATGCTCTACAGAATTGTATAAGTATCGGAAAACCGAAGGCAACCATGTAAAATTTTCAGCAATTCATTGAAAAATGTTGATATTTTGTCAAAAATGGGAAAACTGACAGTTAAAAAACCGGAGGGAGTATGTAATTTGGCTGCATTCGAGCTCTTTTTCAATGAGGTGTCCTCTCTTGGAACTACAGCCTTGAAATTCAGGCTCTTTTTTCAAATTTCGCTATTTGTTGGACGCGCCTTTGGCCTGTTCTACAGTGTTTGCTTTGGTGCGTCTTAGCAGATTTCACATCCTCAATGCAGTATGGGGTGAGTCGATTTTGTCTAAGGGTCTTGCTTTGTCGGCAATTTGCGTGGTTTATCGTTTTCTGTTGGTGGAATGTTCCTGTTTTCCCTGCTGTGAAATCACAGTTCCCTATAGTCGTTGTGAGATGGTGCATCAGAGTTATGGCTGCTGTGTGTACTTCAGTGATTGTGTCTCGATTTCGTGTGGCGTTGTGATGTTTGGTAACATTCTCTTTGTCGTGATATATGTACTGCTCACATTGTTGTTTTGTCATCCGGTTGTTGAAGTCTGAGTTTTGAGCATCTAGGGTTATCGGGATTAGAGTTGTATAGGGGTGGAGCCTGTTGTGTTGCATTGGGGTCGATGGTATTCCCTGTTTGTGGTGCAATAGGTGTGTTTTCCGTTTTCCATTCTGTGATATCTTGGAGCTTTGGAAATGGGTTATCAATCCAGTTTTGGATTTTTGCACTAAACGGCTTTGTTGAATGACTTATAATGATGATGTTGATTTTAAACATGAGGGGATTCAATTAATGAGGCCTATCATGTAAGTTTTTGAGAATTGATATCAGCAACAGCAGAAGTTATAAGAATCAATAAAACATCAGATGGAACTTATTTCGTCCTTAATTGAAAAGTATCACTCTCCTGTGAAGGTTGGGACTCAAGGAATGGACCACAGCCAATCATCAAAAGATATAGTGGACATTCACCAGAGGTTGTAAACTTCTGATCTACCCATGTTCTCTGAAACTATTTACAATAAAGACGTCAAAAGATTTTCAGGAGTTAAAATTGATCCGCCCGTTTTCCAGTCAATGACATCAGATCTGTCCCAAACCATATTCCGACAAACACCATCTTCTCCAATTCGGAATCCCACTATACCACCCTACGAAGAAATCCAGTAGTTGGTCGTTCCACGATGCCTTCAACCCAAGTCGCGTCATTACAATTCAGCTGATTTTATCACGAGGTTTGACGCTAGACGTTTGTGTCATTCAAGTGTGAGCCTTTCAAACCAAGTCAATTCATCATTTTGCGATTGTTTTTGTTCAATCAAACGACTCTGCGACGCGGTAAACAGTGGCTTGTGAGGCGATATCCAATCGAGCGATGGTCAAATGACGCCAACGCTCTGGCAGATTGTGAATTGCAATTCGATCGAACAAGATGGGCCTGTCGACATCATCGGTGATCATGATTCGGTACCCAGATCGATCATTGACGGGATACCAAAGCGCTGTGCTTCATCTGGCCCATTGCTCCCATGGATATCGCCTCGAAACCCAGTGCCGATGATCGTATCGCAGCGAGATGGGATAGGATCAAGAGTCGACGACAGAAACAAGGTTCCATCACATTCTTTATCGAACCGACAATGTGTTTATCGATCGAGTTTTAGACGTTGAATACGACGGATCAGATCCCACATCGCCATCAACCGATATCATTAGCAATAAATCAATATCCAAATCGGCTATATTTTCGTCGCGGAACCGGATCGGGCAATTACAGGTAATCTATCGCCCATTTGGCAATCAACGGAACATGATCTATTCGGGGGCAGATCGAGGCGCGACGACAGGTTAGCAGTGTCCAGCTGGTCAGCGATCAAAGGGAATATGGACGGCGGCAAGGAGATAAGGTTGGACGAGAGAAGTTGGCGAAACGGGTAGAGGAAGAAGGGGAACGATCGCAGGGACTCATGGAGGAGATCGATGGGAAATGGGCCGAGATCATGGAGATGAAGATCCCTCAACAGATCGCCGATCATATTCAGCGACAGGAAGATCAGTGTAATGAGCTGTTCCGAGCGAAACTGAAGGTGATCTGAGGCGATCGTATTGTTTCTGGGTTTTTGGGATTGAATGAACGAGCTCTGGGGCGTAGGTGAACGAGGAACTGGACAATGAGGTGAAGGCGCGATCGGATCAATACAGTCAACTGATAAAGGTGCAAGAAAAGGAGGTGATTCGGGTCGAGGGGCCCTGGCACTCGCCGCTCAACCTGCCATTGTTCAGATATCGGACCTGCTGCAGATCATGCACGAACAGTTCCAGAATATCCAGAAGGGGTATGAGCAGGAGCTGGATGTGATTGAGGCTGCGTTCTTAGAGGAACGAAGGTCGACACAACACCCGATTCCATCATCTTTCTGACCATTTTTCAGACTCAATTTGGACGCCAATCGGAAACAGATCGACGAGTGTTTTGAAAATCGGCGATTAATGGAATTACAGATACTGGATTCGAAAACGAAACGCGATCAGAAATATCAGGTAGTGATTTAGGGCGTTATTGTTTGGGAGCGGTTTTGAGATCGATCGGGGCGCGTGTTTGGGTCAGGATGATCTGGATGAATTACGTCAGCGCGATACAGAGGATTACAATAAGCTGAAGATGAACCTGGAGAACAATATCCAGCTGTTGGAGCAACAGCTGGAGGAGATGCGGTCAACGTACCAGCTCAACACCGAGAAACTCAACTACAACTTCCAGGTGCTGAAGGAGAGGGAGAAGGAGAATATGGAGACCGTCGATCATCAAAAGCGAAAGCTGAAAAGGTTTTGAACGGGACCAGTCCACGATCAGTGATCTAAAGATGGGCCAGATTGCAGGCAACATTGAGCTCGCTGAAGCAGAAATACGCCGAACAGGATAAGCGGTTTAAACAGGAAAATCACGATTTGACGGAGGAATATAGGTGGGGACTGTGGTGGTTTCAATCGATCAGTTCGTCTGACCGTCTCTCTCGTTGCGACTTAGGAGAATAACGCGACAATATAAAGAGCTCCAGAAGAAGTTCAGGTGGAGTTGTTTGGTGATTGTGCCCGAGTTGATCACTAACACCGGTGTTTTGTGGTGAAGACATTTCGAGAAAGTCGATAACAAGAAATACGAAGATATTTGGTCAATGAATCATGAATCGATCGTGGCGCTGGTGAAGAAGGTTAATCGGGTTCTAATACACCCAATGGATATGAGGACCGTTAAACCGCCCTCGTCCAGGTTGTGGACGCCGACAAGATCATTCACGAGCAGATCCTGTGTGTTCCATGGCAGTCTCCCTGCGACATCAACCTGTTATTGACACCTGGACATGATGATCCAACACCATCGCAAGCGCCAACGCCTTCACCCAATATTGATAGTTTACCCCCGATATTAACTGATCATCAAGGACAAGAGCAATCTCAGTAATCGCACAACACACCCGTTTCTGCGAAACCGTTTTGATTTTTGCGTTTTTCATAAAAAACGTTGATAGATCTGATGGGCGACTACGAAAGGTGTTGTCGATTTTGGTTGAGGAAGCTGGGTTCCTAATCGACGCGAAGACGAAGGAGATGTCGTCGACGTTATCGGATAACGATCGGCTCCTGTATCAGTGCGATTCAATATTACACGCGCTGGGCGTCAATGATAAACGCGATCTGGACGAGATCGTGTCCATGTTCTATCTGGATCCATCAGCGCCGACATCGTCCACCGCGTCTGTCGATCAGAATAGTCCCAAACCGATTGTGCATCCGAACGATTTCCTCAAGGTGCCATAGCAAAACACAACGCGTTCCCAGATCGTTTCACACAATCCCGACCGGAATGTTTATTTGTTTGTGATGTCCAGGTCATTCGGCGATATGTGGCGAATAAACAGTCGCGATCGTCAGGAGGCGGCGGCGAAGAGCAGTCTAATGACGATAAGGAAGGGCATAGCCGATCAGGACCTGATAAGGCCAATAACGATATCAGGGATTTCAAGAAGAGCAGAGATCACGATTTCTGGGCCAAGATTAACAACGTCATTGATCCACAAAAGATCAAGGTAAAAAACCGCATTCGCACGAACAAGCAGTTGATCGTTATTGCTTGAGGCGATCGTTGTCGAGGTCGTTGATATTGACGATGTTGTTGGACAGGTGTGGAATACGTTAGAGCAATCATTGATTGATTACAATGCCGTGCTGAGCGAACGAGCTGAGATCGTGGCCGAGACCCGACAGCTCACCGAACAGAATGAGCAGCTGAAGATGTTGCTCGACCAGTATCTCTCATCCGATATCAATAACGAGCTCAATATCCCCCCCTCACATGTTCTACACTTCCCCAAGATATAAAACCCCATCTCTACACACCAATACAATTCTCCCACATTTGCCCAGGTCGCTTTCCGGTTCTTTCAGCAATGTTGCATTCCATATCGCAATAACGACGATCGAATATTGGTCAGCGACTTGAGTGGATGTGTTTTAAATTTTCTCCACGACACGTTCGATCTTCTTGTGTCGCTGACAGATATATCATTCCAGTTGGATATTAACCTTGATCACGACCGACGAACGGAAGATGAACAGGTAGAGTACAGTTAGGGTTTTACCAATCTGGCACAGGACCGATCTGGTATTTTGAGTGTGTGTTGCCAAGCAAGATGGGCAGCTGTCCCAGTCAGTCTGGACCCAACCAACCTGGCCATCCTGCGATCCCTTCCTTCATCGCTCCTCCCAATCGGATCTTGTGATGTCCCTGGAGTTATCGCCGCCCCGATGGCCAACTCGTCGCTCATGATGGGTTTATATCCTATCGGGGATCTCGTACCTGTTCATGACAATATCGACACATTCTCTAGTATTATCTGGATTGTGTTCGTGATCTGTTCGTCAGTGATAATGGCCTGGCGATCTGCCTATCACATGCCGAAATTCCTCCAGTTCCTGAACCGGTTCCGGTTTCGATCTAAAAAAAAGGCGAAAAAGGGAGGTCACCTATCGATATTAACAGTCGATAAACCCGATAATGTGGTCGATAATCACACGAAACTCATATCTGATCACGTCTGTGGAACGTCCCTGATCTTGAACCGAACCTCGTTCAGCTTGTTGAGCTCCAATATCCCAGCCCGTTTGACGTCCTACTCGTGGACCTTGTCCTATAGCACAGCCAAGCATGGGAATAGTCTCAAGGCGCTGTACCGAACCACGAGCTCGTTGCCCAAACAGACACCCTGTGTATTGATCATCAGGTTGGGATCGCGCCCACCTCAGCTGGCCGATTGCGTTGAATTTAGGGAAATCTAGAGATGATAATGGGTGGATATTTGGGGCATTCTGTTATGAGCCATGGATATGTACTAGAACACATATTGGAAACGGTGAGAGAAAATATTGATATCGATAAGTCAGTACCTGAATGTCGCCATGGGATTCAATAGGAGAAGCGTTCGTGTTCCGATTGCATCCACAGCCGGGGATCTATACTTGGTCAGTCAGTATTTGCTCGTTGGATCGGTCGGGATGTCCTTTGATGCGATGAGTTCAGGACGAGAGAGAACGCCTTCTTCATGATTGGTAAATCGGATTGTATTGCGGTTGGTGAGTGCTGGGTGCCTTTCTGCGATTCAGCATTGCCCTAATGCGTTGATGAACGAAGGGGGCGGAACACATTTCGCGATATGGCTGGATGCATCGTTGGAGAATGGATCATCGAATCCATCGGAGACCTATAATAACCCCATCCTAAGCAGTAACGAGCGGTTTCGATGCACAATCGCAGAATTGTGGTCCATTGTTCCCTAAAATACCGCCAATTCCCATTAATTTGATTCCTTTGTTAAACTACTGGGTCGCTTTGGTTTTGGGCAAAAACCCAGTTCTCGAATTCATCATCGTACTTCTTTCAATCCGTCCAATAATGGTGGTTTTCTGAAGGGAATCACTGAATGGCTCAGTCTGGCTTGTTTCTATAGATCAAACCGCAATTACTTTGGCTGTGTTTGAAAACATTATTCTTTATGACAGTAGGGAAAGCGGACCGAACCCTCGTTATCTGGATGAATAAGATATGAGTGGCTGTAGGTCAATAACATGATCTTGGTCCTGTGGTATAGCTCGTCCAAGGTTTAGGCTCTCCGACTACAACATATTTCAAGTTGAAGCGAATGTCGTTGACCCTCGATTTTCAACTGACAAATCGGTTCCACTCAGCAAGCCACAAACACCAAATGGCAGAAGGAAACTGACTCGACATTATACCTTAAGAATGTTCAAACTATTCAAAGAGCGCTAAAAACTGCTCTCGACGGCTCACCCGTTCTTTTCGAGAGGCAGATCGACGAATCTACGGTCCTCGCTCAACCTCAATTTACCGAATCAGGAGAGCACGGCGAATGGTGTAAGTTGCTGGAGAGAGAACATTCACTGCTATCGCCATCTTGATTCTCCTCAAAACGTCAGGACATGCAATATTCAGGATGTAGAACCTTCAAATCCAATATTGATAGGTCGACCGATGAGTCCAGAGTCAGCTCATCGAGAGTGGATCTTCGTACTGTAGTTGGTAATCATTAGCGCCATTGCACCGCAGAATAGCTGAACTTGTGGATGTGAGCAAGAACTGTGTGATAACGGTAGAGTGCCAAGAGCAGAGAGATGCAGACAGGCAAAGAAGAGGGATGTGATCACGCTTTGACATTGCTGTATTTTAAGAAATGAACCAGGCGATACACGCTTAGAGCAGTTTTTGCTCGTTGCCATACTCTCGCGAAGCGGTTGAGCTAACGAACCACCCGCCCCATTGTCAACTTGTACAGACGAGGAATGAAAACCTAAACAAGCTCGGGTTTGGGTTGAGACCGAGCGAAATAAAGCAGACGAGTGTAGTAGAAGGACGTGGGGACCAATTGAGGAACACCTGTACGGGTCCTTGCAAGGGAATGAACCAAACAACCAGAGACCGGTCCGGTCGACATCAAAGACGACGCGATCAAGATACTGTATAAAATCAAGAATGGCAAGTGAAGGCGGTTTGAGCCTGTGATGACGGTCGCCCTGGTCAATACCCCGATAGGGAACTTTCATGACTTCCCTAACGGGTCGGCAACAGAGCCCCGATGACAGTTCATTGACGGCGTCGACAATACCGGCAACGCCAAGGCCTGTATAATGTGTACGAATTTCGCATGAACTCATAGCATGGTTAGGCATCGTGTTCACATTGAATTTGATGAACATGCCCAGACCGGTTCGCTTTGTGCTTATCGAAACTACGGTTCGACGACGTTGCCTGAAGGCAGATAGGACAAACGTGTACATTGAATTTGATAAAAACAATTGACTATTGTTTGAAAAATCTCAGGGACAGTTCTGTGTGCACGACACTTTTTCATGACATACTCAATCTGTTCTTGGTTGAGGAATATCCCGTTTTTCTCCCGGTATGCGCCCATGTACCTAAAGGATTTTCTAGCGAAACGCCTCATTGTTGCAACTGATGTGTCACCTTTAACCCAGATACACTTCATGCTGTCATTTGCCTCAAAACAGGTATCGTCGCGCGTTATTAACACCAGCTTTGTCTCATTCGCAAGTATTTCGGGTGGAATTACGATCTCCATTTCATTCCCCTCGTATTACCTACTCCATTCGATAATAAAGTTGCTCAGGTTCATATAATCGTTTGAGCAACTGTATAATCGAATGGAATAATACGACGGGAATCAAATGGAGATAGTAATTCGGCCCGAACTTCCTCCGAATGAGACAAAGCTGGTGTTAATAACGCACGTTATGTACCTCTGGTAAATCTGTAAAAAGGTTAAGTAATCCTATCATTCACGATATTCGACAGCATCTGGGCGAATACGTGCCCTTCTTATACTCAACGATGTTGAATCCAAGACGGTTAAGCCATCTTCGTGCAGTTACCTCAGTGAAAATTGTCGGATTGGTAAAGCCAAGGCTGTCAATCATGTGAAAAGTTTCGTTAATCCATTTTGAGAATTAGAGTCCATCAATTGACTCGACTGACGTCTCCAGTAAATCAAGCATGAATCGGCAACACCGGGATCCTCAACTACTGACCGCGTTTTCACATGTTTACCTTGGCAAGAAGCATCGATTCCATGAACTGCAAAAATGCAACGTTCACTGACTAAGTCTTCGATTGCGATAAACGCAGCCTTGCTTTGATGCAAGAAACATCTTGCTGATCTCCATAGACGATCAATGGTGGCAATTTGTGCCTGAGTACGTGTTGCTACCAACGGGCCACGAGATCTTCCCGGTGGGTGTTCAGATTGTTGAGACTTTGCTTCGAGATAATCTACCACCAATGACTATTGACGTGATGTAATAACGTCGAGATGTTCGTTGATAACGGCTGCGACAAGTTAGAAGGAATTTTGTCCCTTATCTGTTCCAAAAATGGTGACACACTCTTGGAAAAAGAATGGATCCGCTGGTTGATGGCTCGTAATATGGATACACACGCCGTTGAAAATGAATAACCAGAGGTGAGCATGTTTAAAACTGCCATATTATCCACGTTGAGTAATGCTGATGCGGGGACAGGGAGAGCCTGGATTGCTTGGTGGGCGGCCCGAGGTTCAAATGTCAACAATCGTTCCACGAGATTCCAATCGGGTCAATAAAGTGAGCAATTACTGCCACGAACGAGAACATTTTGGGCGACGTTCACACGTCGAGGCAAAGATGGACGGCTGAACCGGAATTAAGAAACTCTTCTTTAGGTATTCCTTCATCTTTAGCGTCCGTTTCATGACCCCGATTTTATAAGCGCATCAGCCTTTGGGATAAAGAATTCTCTCGTTTACATTTGATGCAAGTAAGATATGTTTCGGATTCCACCAGAGTAAACGGTTCCATTTCGGCCATGACGAAATTTTCAATTCCTTTGCGAATCAAATCATCAGAAATATGAACACTCGTTGCGAGTCGCTTTTCTATCTCAAACGTGGTTGCAATGTAAGCATCCATGGGGCCGACTGCTGTATTTCCATTGAAATGTCTGGAACGGACCGTTCGCACAAACTCTTCCTTTGTAAATATCCATTGTTTCTTGCAATAGTTACAGGAAAAACGTATACTACCATCTGTATCGCAGCGAAATATATGTTGATGAACAGTGCCTTGTGGTTGTTCAATGTTATTTTTTGAGCAACTCGGAGGATCAACGTTATTGTCGGAAGTACCAGACCTTGCTGATATAATCGGATCAGAAATTACATCAACCACGTTTTCGACATATGACTCCTCTGACTCTGTGCCAGAGCCAGAAGACGAGCCCGCCGGGTTGGCCGGTTGCCTCCAGTGGAAGGGAGTGATCGCTGTGGGCGGTTGGAACAAATAGTTTGGCGGATTAATAGGGACAATCCGGGGATCTGCTATTTTGAAGAAAAACGTACCATATATGGAACTGTACCTTTTATGGGCTGTACCTTATATGGAGGTTTCACTATTTGGGTCTGTGTCAAACATTTTACGCTTATCCAGGTACACGATTTCCAACCCCAAGATGAGTCGGTTGTTCCCTATACTGGGTGGGATCTATTGTCGTCCTTTCACTGCCATCATATCTGATGGTAGCCGACTCCAACCATTCATTATGTTACAGTCAAGCGTACACGTAATGTTACAGTCAAGCGTACACGTAATGTTACAGTCAAGCGTACAC
>OUQQ01000117.1:0-40168 GCA_900404475.1 Spongospora subterranea | reverse complement strand
ACAGTCAAGCGTACACGTAATGTTACAGTCAAGCGTACACAGTCAAGCGTACACGTAATGTTACAGTCAAGCGTACACAGTCAAGCGTACGCGTAATGTTACAGTCAAGCGTACACGATAATCAGTCGGGTAAAGCCTTTCAACACTTCTTGTGTCTGACACATTAGACTCATCACCCAAATCAATGGACATCAATCGAGGGTGAGTTGCCTATTTTGTCCATAGCGGATGGAGATGTTGAATCCGCCTATGTATCTCGGCCAATGTTGGCCAGACCCCAACGGAATTATACCGAGAACAGTTGATATGAATACAGCAGAATAATCGTAAACACCATATGAAACTACTCTTAAGCTCATCAGTTTTATTTGACTTCATTACCATATTTGTTGAGTCATTGAAGGGTCAACCCTTATTTACCCTTGGGATGACCCAAAATCATATCGACAGATATCATATTCCATTCTGCCTGTTCCAGGACAGTGATCGAAACTGAACTTGGTGTAGTATACTGAATCTCCCCATCTCCGAACAAATTCCTCAACACTTCCAGCGCAATGACGATTCAAACAATTGTAGATGGGACGACATTTGGTGATCATAGTGGTTAAACCCGGATGAGGCGATTTCATTGATGCTGTCTTCGTAATCACGAACTGATCATACTGTTTGTGAATTTCGGAAAGGGCTAGGAGGAGGTCTCGGGTTGATTTATGGCGAAGATTAAGTCTTGATGGAACATCAAATCGTCGCTCGATCGATCCGCATTGAAGGTCCTTCAAGCCCTGACATTTCCGACTGCGGAAATCCACATGTGCGAATTGATCGCCCCATTTTCGAATCCATTCATTTGGTTTTTGGCCACAGTGATGAACAAAGCACCCCCAGATGGGTCTCGGAGACAGGTTATAATATGATCGGTGAAACTTTTGAGCCATGGGGCCACTTGATCGATATTTCTCATTGAATTCACAGCACAGTTTAAGTTTTTCTTCTGCAGTTTTTGACATTGAAACCGCCAAAACAAGAGCTTTGAGATCCAATAAATCGGAGTCTTTGTCTCTGAAAGCACAAATGTTCATCAGTTTTTCTAGCAAAAGGCGAATGAAAACCTGCTGTCAGGGCTTCTGACGATTTTTGACCTCTGGTAACCGCAGGTGTTATGATTTAATCTAGAACCGGGGCAGAATTTCGTTCCAAAACTACGGTGGGTGAAACACGTTCCCCATTGTGTCTGGAACAGGTCCATATCTTTGCCACAACATGTCACAAGACATTGAAGGACGGGGATACAGGTGTTTTTGAGACAAATCATCACCTTATGATTAATACCGCGGACAGATCTTCTGCAAGAGACCAGTTTCAAAACAAAATTGGATATTAGGATCAGTTTTTGCAGGGTGCTGGTTGCCTTGGCAATTAGCCTATTGTCAGGAACATCGATCTTGTTTTGTCCGACCTCAACGGTATTCCGCCCAGACTTTCCGAGTAATAACATCAAGTATTCCGTTATGGCCACACGGTCGTGAAACTCGACCTGTTCTGGATTCGTCTTCTTTCCCTAAATGGACGACATCGTTTGTGATATTAAATCTCAGACGGAGTGGGGAGCCAGCATTCTGACCAGAAAGACACAGAGGCTATCATAGTCTTTGACTTCATCCAGGTCCCAGTTTAAGAGCGGACAGAGCATCCGCAATCCCACCATGTACTTGTAATTACGAAACTTAACCATTTTGTGAATCTGCTCTGGGAATCCTTCCTAGTACGCCATCAGCAGTTATTGGTTATCACGATTCTCGTCAATCGCTTACTGGCACGAAATTCTCATGAACGCCAACAGGGTGGGATTTTGAATTAATCGTATTTGCGATGCGGCCCTCTACGCTTTCACTTGACTGTTGACCATCAACACTGATACGGGATGCATCACGGTTTGAACTCGTGCTCAGGGTCCAATCCTAAGACGAACTTAACAAACCCAAACACAAATTGGACATGGACTGAACAGCTAAGTTTCTGGAAGAATTGCCACCAAACTGGTGGGCGTTTCTGTTATCGGGCACAAGATTCTCGACAAAGTCTTTGGACGGCACAATTTCCGAATCATTTGGAATTCGATTTAGATCGATCAGGCAATCGAGGTTCTCGTCCTCTTGGCTCAGTTGTTGAAAATCGATACTGATATGGGAAGCGTCAATTTTCGAACCCGGGCCCGAGTGCCGTTCCTAAAACGCATTTAACAAGTCGAATCTTCATGTGAAGATGAACTGAACGACTACAATATCCATCGAAGAACTTTGACCAAACTGGTCGACACGTAATTTGTTATGGGAAAAATCTGACGCCAACAAGGAATTGTGTTTCAGCAAATTTGACTCCAATGTCGAATGTTCCATTCTTGTGGAGTGTAAACCTGTTTGCAATGGCGACATTGTGTCCTGCAAGGACCAATAATCTCAGAATTCGGCAGTAATTTGGAGCGACATTCCGCCATCCATACCGAGATAGTCGAGGAGGCGATTGTTGTGGCGGCATTGGCCTGATCGGAGCCAAGCGGTTCGTCCCAACAATGACCAGATTCGGTTGTCAAAGATCGAGTCGGTCCGGTCGCCACCAGCAGCAAACCCAACAACTTGAGGACACTCATTGAAGGAATGGATGGCGCAACAGTAGGGCGGTTCGCCATCCGGCAAGGATGAGTTCAGAGTCAATGATGAGACGAACGGTTCTATGTGTCATACACCAGTGCTCAGATACCCGATTATCCTCTACAACCTATTCAGCTTTCCTACTGTGATTTATTTCTGCATTTGATAGGTCCGTTGTTCAACTACATTCTCCATAACGTTTTGACTGCTTATCGAATCCAATGTCTTAGGAAAGATTGACATTCGACCTGCCATGTTCGGTCCCAATTGCATCACCCCAATAATGTTGAGGCAATTTAGCGTGAAATCTGATACATTCCGCTGCCTCCACAATTGTTCAAATTGGACGCTCGGCAAATCCCTGCTGTTCGTGATCATAGGGAACGCATGTCTGATGAATAATCTCGAATCCGCTAAGATATTCTTTCATGTCTAGAGACATGTATTCACCGCAGTTGTCTGTTTGAAGGCATATCAAATGTTCGATTGACGATCCACTGAATCGCGTCGATTAGCGGACAAAAAACTTTGTTGCTTTCAAGACGTTTGGATTTCTTGTCCAGCATTTAAACCCAGATGAATCTTGAGACTTCGTCAATAAACAGACAAAAATACTTGGACTTTGAGCTTACAGCAGTCACCGGAAATGGGCCGCAGACGTCTGAATATACTCTTTGCAGAACTTTAGTGGCCATACACCTTTGATCGCGCTTTGGTAATCGCCCTCGGGACATTTTTCTTAAAGCGCATCCGTGACAAACTCTTTCAGGGATGTTCGAATTGGTGACATTACTCATTCCTTTCTTGATGAGGCTTTTCAAGATGACATCAATCATGCCTTTCTTGATGAGGCTTTTCAAGGTGACATCAATCATTCCTTTCTTGATGAGGCTTTTCAAGGTGACATCAATCATTCCTTTCTTGATGAGGCTTTTCAAGGTGACATCAATCATTCCTTTCTTGATGAGGCTTTTCAATGCTTGATAATTCCCGTGCTTAAGCCGCTCATACCATCTAACAATGCCTATTCGGCTGAGCAGACGGCAAAAAGCGCCTGAATATTAACGTCTTGGAGTTGATCAAGGTTGTTCGATTTTTGGTTAGAGCATAACGGCTTGCCTTAGGTCCATCTTCCACCGAGGAAAATATATGAAACCTGTCACCATTCAACCAAAATTCAGGCCTCTCTCTGTGCTGACGCCAATAGATAACAAATTTATTGCTCATGCTTGGTACTAGAAGAGTGTCTTTAGTGTAGCATTTACACCTTCGAGTTTGATATAACCGGTTCCGATTGACGTTCCATTAACAAACCGCTCATCAGCTAACTGAATACATAGGGAACTATCTCATCGTAATCCCGTCATCATGTCCTCATGATTACAGATATGGTGGTTGCAATCTGAGTCTATCACCCACGTTCTACTCTGGTTTTCTATCGAGGAAGATTGAAAAGCGGAATAAGCAGAAACCTGACTTGGTGAGTGTTTTTCATGAGATCTCAATTCCGGATTTAGGATAAAACATGTTCTTTTTCAACACTTGTTTCTTGGGATATTGCAGAAACGTCAGAAACCTTGTTGATTGACCGCCGCGGCCGTCGCAGATACAGACGGTCCTCCCTTATCCCGGACAGCGTGTCGACGCTCATCGCTGTGGAGCTTCGGTAGACCATTCAGACTGGTAAACGATTCCGATTGATGGTGTCGACTAATGTTTGATACTCATTAGAAACACCCATCAACATGATCAAACCAAGCAGATTGTCGTTGATGGTGATAAAGTCCGATGCAACTCTCGAAACATTATTAGCTGCGTTTTGAATCTTAGCGATGTACTTCGACACGGTTAAGGAACCCTACTTGATAGCAAAAACTTCTTGTTTAGCGGTCAACCCCCCAATTGTGGAGTTGTCGCTAAAACCTTTCCTCTAAAATTGCCCATGCATTCCTTGTATTCGTGGAATTTTCTACGATGGGGGCAATGCGTTCACCCATATAAGCATTTTTTCGTCTAGATCGGCGGCGACACGAGCACCACCGTCAATGACGTGACCAACGCCGATGGCCTTCAATCCTAGACGAAACTTTCGGGACCATATTGCGTAGTTGTCATTGGTTAGCGTCGGAACAATGTCCTGTAACTTCCCTAACCTACATCTTTAATTGCCATAGCAGCGCGTTCGACTGTTAATCTATTAGAATACTCCTATCAACTTTGCTGCCATGACGGAAGAGGGGAACAGTAGAGCGATAACTGCTGGGACGTGACATTGTTCCGTCGCCAATCGATGACGAATACGCAGTTGTAACACATGTGTCAACGTATTGACCCTATGTTATAGTCTACGACAAGCTACAGTGCGGTTAGTCGAGAGTCTCTAGACGCAGCACATCCGCAGTGCTGCCACGGGCAGTGAAATTGGACCCCAACATTGTTAGAGCAAAACTTGAAAAAATCCAATTTCTCGAGCTATCGCGCTTTGAATAAATTATTACCCAGATTTTTGAAAACGAGATTTAGTTAGCTGCGGAGTGAGCCTGATGGGTGAGCTTGTTAGCCCGTGCGGGATCTGCTGCCGAGGCATACCGCTCCGCTAGGGACCCGAAGAGCTCTTCGTTTGTCGAAGCGTCCATCCAAAAACCAAGTGTAGGCACTGTAAAAATTGCAATTGGTGGATTTTGGGTTTTCCATTCCGGAACCCAGAACTACCGTCTTCCCCCGAATAGTTCGCCTAGGCTCTTTATTCGAATAGTGGCGTTGTATTATGGGTCTACGCGTCCAACTTTGACCGCACATCTTCCAAATTGAAGGACTGGAATACAACTCCTAGGCGCTGTATTCGAGTCTTTACGCGTTGACAACGAACCCGAATATTGCGCCTAGGCGTTCTCTATTTGAATACAACGCCACTAATCACACACAACTTCCCAACTGTGCGGATTTTGAGTAAACTCGAATTGAACTTCTAGGCGCATTATTAGGGGGAAGACGGTAGAAATGGGTGACAGCGAACAGCTGAGAATAATTCTGTGCAGGTTTGCCCTTTCGCTATCAAGGCAACCGGTACAAGCAGAACTGGAAGCTGCGTCTCGAAATGATACCTCATTGTTTAGCAACAATCTGCACGCAGAGATGGCAGGCGTTGCTCAAAAGATTGGTCAAGGAGATGACTCTGGACTCGGATCTTAGAGCGCTGATTTGAGGAGGTTCCAGGAGAATATTATTTTTTGAGCCAAGTTCCAACGCTGTAGAGCAGGTTCCAGACAAGAAGTCTTTTTCTGAGATTGCTTCCAACGTCGTGGACATGTGCTGGACATCGAACATTCCAGACAACTGCTCTGCGATTGACATTACATTTGGTTGGGCAATGGTTGTTCACAATCAGTATCGAACAAAGTCGGGCAAAAGAACTATCAAGAAGAGTTGCTCGGGGTTTATGTTTGTCCAATTGAGAGTTGTGTCCTCGTTTAGCGGCTCAGACTCCCGCAAAGGAACAAATTCAAAGGCTGTGACCCGAGTCCCTCCCAGGGACTATGCGTTGTTCACCAACTTGATCTCGTGGATCTTAAGTGTCATGCAACGCTTGCCGCTGATCATCACGAACACAAAATCTCGTTCACACAACGGGAATCATAACCACCCTGGGCCGCATCCTATCCGTCTAACACCATCCGCCCACGCATCGCTGAAACAGATTGTCGAGATCGCTCCTAAGCTTAAGTCGAAGTCGTTGTTGATAAGCACCGCTACGAGTCCATCTGTGGGAACTGTGCACAAGGCGTTGAACAACCTTGATCGCACAGCTTATCATCGCAAAAAAATACTTTCAAGAGGAACAACGCCAACTAACGGAAAGCTGGCCACGTATGAAGCAAAAGTCGGTGAAAATATATTCGTGAGCTTGATTGCGGACACATGTGCATCCAATCTTATTTATGAGGGAACTCTTAGTTGATGATGTAAATCCAATGGAAACGGACTGCATTAAAGGGTTTTTGCGGAATGCCCAAATTGGTCGCTGACGGTGACATCTTCTTTCAACGACATTATTGACCGCATCATTCCCTTCCTTGTGACCATCGTTTTTGACAGGATTGCACAACACTATCAATGTCATTTTGACAATTTCCTCAAGCCGTTCCAGTTTTTATCGGTCGAAGATATTTCCTCGCGATTTCCGGGGATGACAGGCGACTTTAGCGCTGCTGAACGTACAGCCTTTGAGCAGAGCGTTTATGCAAACGTTCCTTCCGCGACTGAAAGCAGTATCGTCCTCGAAAGGCATTACAGACTCTGTTAAATCCATTTTATGTGCTCGATATCAAGGATTTCTGGAAATCACGGTGTGGTAGCTCCGGATCTGGAACAAGAATTCAAACAACTGGCAAGATCGTTGCTGATCAATCGGCCACAATCTCCAGTCGATAATCGAAAACTTGAAACGGTCTTTCCCGAAAGCAGAGCGATATTTAAAGTGACATTGTCATCCGCTTCGCGGTAAGCGTGGTCAATCTTTTCATCCTTTGGCAACTCAACAACCTTACAGCGAAACACATTTTCCGACGATGTCCGATTTAGATTTGTCTGCAATGCGCCCAAACACCAACGCCCAAGAATCACTGGCTGGTGACCTGAAAAGGAACGCAGAGACGAAGCATTTAACCATTATGGGGGCGGTTGATCATATTTATCGACATGTTTCGAACGTCGAAATTGATTTCGGGCTGGCTAAGGCCGGCCATTCTCTAAGGTACGCCCGTTCTCAACTATCACCAAAACAGTCATATTCGAATGATGGCAGTCTACTTGGCAAAAGAAACTGCCAGGCGCCATTGGTCGACTACGCGAAGCAAAAAAAAGATTTTAAATTGAGAAACAAAATTGATATCCAGTCTTTTAACATCTGGTCTCTCAAAACACTGACGTTGATGTCACAAACACGTGCGCTCTTGACACGTTTTTGATGATTTTCATTTTGCAAGAAAGTTTCGACTCATCACTATTGTATCTCGGCCAATGCTGGCCAGACCCCAACGGAATTATACCGAGAGCAGTTGATATGAATACAGCAGAACAATCGTATAAACCTTGTGAAACTAGTCTCAAGATCATCAGTTTTATTGACTTCATCTACATTATTTGTTGACTCATTGGATGGTCAACCCTTATAACCTTGAGATGACCGAAAATCATATTGACAGATATCATATTTCATTCTGCCTGTTCCGGGACAGCAATTGCGACTGAACGTGGTGTAGTATACCAATACTCCCCATCTCCGAACAAATTCCTCAACACTCCCAGCGCAATGACGATGTAAACAATGGTAAATAGGACGGCACCGGTTGATCAAATTGGTTAAACCCGGATGAGACGATCTCTGTGATGTTGTCTTCGCAATCATGAACTGATCATACTGTTTGAAAATTTCGGAAAGGGCTAGGAGGAGGTCTCGGGTTGATCTTCCGCGAAGACTAAGTCTTGCTGGAATATCGAATGGTCGGTCGATCGATCCGCATGGAAGGTCCTTCAAGCCCTGACATCTCCGCATTCTGAATTCCCCATGTGCGAATCGTAGGCCCCATTTTCGAATCCATTCATTCGTATTTTGGCCACAGTGATGAACAAAGCACCCCCAGATGGGTTTTGAAGACTTGGTATAATATGATTGGTGAAACGTTTGAGCCATGGGGCCACTTGATCGGAATAACTCGTTGAATTCACAAAACAGTTTGAGTTTTTCTTCTGCGGTTTCTGACTTTGAAACAGCCAGAACAAGAGCATTGAGATCCAAAAGACCGGAGTCTTTGTCTCTGATGGCACATATGTTAATCAGTATTTCTCACAAAAGGCAAAATGAAAACCTGTTGTCAGGGTTTCTGACGATTTTCGTCATCTGAGAACCGCCTCTGTTACGATATAATCCAGGACCGGGGCAGCAGATGGCTCCAAAGTTACGGTGGTTGAAACACGTTCCCCAACGTGTCTGGAAGAGGTCCATGTCTTTGCCACAACATGTCACAAGACATTGAAGGACGGGGATACAGGTTGTCTTGAAACAAAAAATCACCTGACGGCTATTACTGCTGAGAGATCTTCTGCAAGAGACCACTTTCAAAACAAAATTCGAAATTCGGATCAGTTTTTGCAGGGTGCTGGTTGCCTTGGCAAATAGCCTATTGTCAGGAACATCGTTCTTGTTTTGTCCGACCTCAACGTTATCCCGCCCAGACTTTCCGAGAAACAGTAGTTCCATTATGTGTTCCGTCCTTGCGACACTGTTATGAAACTCGACCTGTTCTGAATTCGTCTCCTTTCCCTAAGCAGACGATACCGTTTTGATCATTGAATCCCAGTGAGTGCGGGAAATTGAGTTCTGACCAAAAACACACAGAGGCTATCATAGTCTTTGACCTCATCCACGTCCCAGTTTAGGCGCCGACACAGCATTTTCATTCCCACCATGGCCTTGGAAGTACGAAACTCAGTTATTTTGTGAGTCTGCTCCGGAAATCCTTCCTAGTACGCCATCAGCAGTTATAGGTAATCACGATTCTCGTCAATCGCTTACTGGCACGAAATTCTCACGAACGACAACAGGCTGGGTTTTTGAATTGATCGTATTTTGGATGCGGCCCTCTACGCTTTCACTTGACTGTTGACCAACAATACTGATACGGGATGCATCACAGTTTGAACTCGTGCTCAGGGTCCAATCCTAAGACGAACTTAACAAACTCAAACACAATTAGGACATGGACTGAACGGCTAAGTTTCTGGAAGAATTGTCACCAAACTGGTGGGCGTTCCTCTTAGCGGGCACGCGATTCTCGACAAAGTCTTTTGACGGCCGAATTTCCGAATCAAGAGGAATTCGTTTCGAAGCGATAAGGACATCGAAGTTCTGGGCCTCTCGGCTCAACCCTTGAGAACCGATACTGATATGGGACTCGTTAATTTTCCAACCCGGGCCCGAGTCCCATTCCTAAAAAGGCACTTAACAAACCGAATCTCTATATGAAGATGCACTGAACGACTACATTCATCGCAGAGCTTTCACCAAACTGGCCGACACGATTGATATTGGAAAAATTGAACGCCAACACGGAATTGCCTTTCAGCAAATATGAATCCAATGTCAAATATTCCAATACTCGATGGTGTAAACCTTGGGTCTTGCGTTGGGGCATTGCCAACTCCTGCGATGGCGACATTGTGTTCTGCAAGGACCAACGCTCTCAGAATTTGGGAATTCTTTGGAGCGACATTCCGCCATTCATACCGAGATAGTCGAGGAGGCGATTGTTGTGGCGGCATTGGCCTGACAGGAGCCAAGCGGTTCGTCCCAACAATGACCAGGTTCGGTTGTCAAAGATCGAGTCGGTCCGGTCGCCACCAGCAGCAAACCCAACAACATGAGGACACTCATTGAAGGAATGGATGGCGCAACAGTCGGGCGGTTCGCCATCCGGCAAGGATGAGCTCAGAGTCAATGATGAGACGAACGGCTCTATGTGTCATACACCAGGGCTCAGATACCCGATTATCCTCTATAACCTAGTCACCATGTGATAAATCCGTTGTTCAACTACATTCTCCATTACGTTTTGACTGCTTATCGAATCCAATGTCTTAGGAAAGAGGGAAAATTCGACCTGCATGTTTGGTTGAATCTGTGTATGAGAGCAAATAATGGCGGGTAGTTATCTCGAAACATCTTAGTTCCTTTGAGAACGCCCTTCGATCTTTCTATCTCCATTAGGGTCTAGGTGATAACACTTCATTGCTACGATTTCGCTTTACAATTACAATTGACGCTGCTGTCAAATGGATTCCGACTGCCGAAATACAATGTCACCAACAGTGAGCATAGAGAACGTGTTGAGGCATTAGCCCTGATGTGTCGCCGTTTGGCTGAGCCTTTTCGACTGACTTCCAATTGCTGAGTTTGAATAGTCTCTGGGGTCGATATCGAGAATACTAGCTCGTGGTGTTTGATTGGTCTGGGTCCAGCACAAGGATATTATATTTCAATCAGCCTGTTGATAGAGAATCGTCTGTCGCAATACACATCCGCAATCAATGCCGCCGGAGCAACACTAAAGTGTGTCTGGGCGTTCATTAATGGAATCGCTAATACACTACATGCCCTGTACTAGACGTTTAGGCGAAATTGCAATGACAAATGAAAACACTGAGTTCTAGAAAAGTTGTTTTCAAGTCTATACGCAAAGTGCTGGCTTGTTCGTTGAGAATAACAACCGCCCGATTAAATTTTCAAACGATTGACCCTTTTTTTGACACATTTGCACCATTATTGAGGGTGTTCTAAAAATAGATCTCACTTTAAAAAAGTTGGCAGTAATCTATTTATAGCGCAGTAGCTGTTGGATTGGATTTTTCAAGACGCAACTTGTCCTCTAACAATGTTCAGTGGGGTCCAATAGTTTCACTGCCCGTGGCTGCACTGATGTGCTGCGTTTAGACTATCCCCACTGTACGCGCGTATTAAGACCGCAATACGACGCAATACGCGGAAGCCACAGAATTAGACTGATTTTTTTCCCAATCCGCAATTACGACGCAATGCGCGCAAGGGCAGTACTATTAGGACCATACCATGTTCCATGTGCCCATCAGTCACGCACTTAATAAACAATGACCGAAACCAACCGTCAGTTGGTTAAGGCGTTAACGATAACTGGTGTCATCCTTACAGGGGAGAAAACGTCACCGACGACGTCTAGCCGAAAATTTTAGGCGAAATAGGGTTAAGCACCCAAACTTCTCTGTGGGAGATTTTGTCCTAGAATCAAATACTTTGAATGCTTCAAAAATAAGCTGAAGGTTCTCTGGACCGGGCCCCTCCGTATTGTTGCGGTAAACTCGGACCACGTTTTCAATGTTGAGGATATACATACGAAAAAATACTCAATCTGCCATTCCTCTCGACTTAGGTTCTATGCCGACTCGACACTGAACATTACAGAAGATGTCTGCAAGCAATTCTCGCATGATGGTGCGGGATTTGAGATCAAAGATGTCCTGGATGTTCGTTATGATCCTAATATGGGTATTTGGGAAGCTTATATTTCATGGCTCGGTTTTGAAGATATTGAGAATTCATGGGAGCCTCAACAGAACTTCTCCAAGACTGCCCTATTTTTATTAAGCGACGGCTTGAAGCTCTGAAGTCCTGCTCGCCCGAGCTGAAAGACTTTTTATTTCGAGGTGGCGGTGATGCGCCTTAGCGCTCTTCTCATACCAGCCCTGCAGTACAGCTGCGAATTCGTCAGCCAACCATTCATTGGAACGCTGCAGCGCTGTCGGAGCAATACAGTGATTCAGACCGTGTCGTTTGGATCCATCTCTGCACGGTGCGAACACCGGCAATAATCTGACGATGTTCGCGAAGTCGTCGAACTATTTCGTCGCTGGATTCACCGGTATCTAGCCGCTGCTGCAAAAATCGACAACGGCATTGCCACAATCAATGCGATTAACCATTAAAGACTGCTGAGATATCGAATTTGTTCAGGCGCAGAGACGATAACTCTTATTGTCAGTTGACAACCTGGTCGAAAGACAAAAATTTTTTTTTTCAATGTCGTGGAGTTGCGGCTCTGGTATCACGGTCACTGGTCACTCACGGACTATGGAATATCCCCGTACGGCATTGGTCACCTTAACGCCAATCTTTTATTTGTCATTCTTTGTTTTACTGATTGTACCGATGGTATTGGATCCGATAATATTGATTGTAGGGGCCGTATTCCTCTTTCAACCATTGAATGGGTCCAAACATGACCTCAAAGAGGCAATTGAAAAAGGGTCGCTATAGTCTATCAATGTTGGCCAAAACTGTACTAAATGAATAATCGGATTATTTAGAGATAAAATCGCTGAGAAATTGGCCACGACATTTGACCCGAGTGCAGTTGATCCCTATTACGTTGAACGTGGTATTGGTCGGAATCAGTACTGGAAACAGACAAACCGCAAGTACAAGATCACTGCTCTTGATTTAGCACTTCTCTACTGCCGGTAATATCGACTTGGCAATGGATTATATTTCCCCCTTCATGTTATTACAATAGAGGAAATGTCGCCACTATTCTGATAGATAGAGGAGACGACATATTCACACAGGATCAATTCGGGAATACTCCATTGCACATCGCCGCCGCTCAGGGCCTGTAATATATACCATAGTATATGTCATTGCCCCTTATCTGACACCTTAATAGAGATATCGCCGTCATCCAGCTCTTGGAAAAAATCAAAAAGACAAAACCACAAGCTCTTGACCTCCAAAATAACGCTGGTTACACTCCACTACATTTTGCAGTGATATGTGATTGATTGGTCGTATAGAGTGTTAAAGGGTGATCTGCTGTCAATATTTACAACTGATTGTTCAGGGGAGAGGTGATCAAGACTCTGTTGGATGGAGGAGCCAATCCCACATTGGTTGATAGGCGGGGCAATACAGCACTGCACCTGGCAATCGAGCGAAACTTGTAGACTGACAATAATCTGTGGAAATTACAACTCATCTGATTGAGTCTCACAGAAGTCAAGAGATCATTATCAATATAAGTAAAGCGTCGAGGGCAAAGGCTGTCGATATTGTGGGTTATAATGAGATTAAGAATCCTTCCGGGTGTTCCAGTGGAACAATGGATCATAATGGCCTGTATAATCTTAATAGGTGTGTTGAAATCATTAAAGTCGCTGATCTGATCTCACAGGGACCGGAATGCCTTCGATGCAGCGACCGCTGTAATATTGAATCTCAGGAACTTTAGGGGGCACACTCCTCTCTTTCATGCACTTTATAATCGTCGGTTGGTCAATTTACTGTCTGGGTCTGGTTAGCGCCTTCAATAATCAGTTTCAGTAAGGAGATCTACCGAATTATGTTGAAGCTCGGTGCCGATCCCACAATAACAGATACTGATGGCAATACAGCACTGCACCTGGCGATAGAACGAGAGTTGACTGTTATGATATGTGGAAATTTCGACTCTTCTGATTGAGATTTCGCAGACATGAAGAGATCATTATTGATATAATTGGAGCGGTGAGGGCAATGGCTGTCGATATTCTGGGCCATAATGAGATGACGAATCCCTCTGGGTGCTCGAGTGGAACAATGGATCATAATGGCCTGTATATTTGTAATTGGAGTGTTGAAATTTTCGAAACCGCTGATGTTATTCAACAGTGACCGGAATGCCATCGGTGAAGCGGCGTCAAAAATATTCAACCTCAAAAACAATATGGGGCGCACAGCTCTCTCACATGCAGTTTATTATCGTCGGTTTGTCAATTATTGTCTGGGTCTGGTTAGCGCCTTCAATAATGAGTTTCAGCGAGGGGATCTCCCGAATTCTGCTAAAACTCGCTGCCGATCCCACAATAGCAGATAATGATGGCAATACAGCGCTGCACCTGGCGATACAAGATGATCCGTAGACTGCTATAATATGTGGAAATTGCAACTCATCTGATTGAGATCTCACAGAGATGAAGAGTTCATTATTGATATAATTAGTCCTGTGAGGGCAATGGCTGTCGATATTCTGTGCCATAATGAGATGACGGATCCCTCCGGGTGTTCGAGTGGAACAATGGATCATGATGGCCTGTATATTCCTGATAAGTGTGTTGAATCAATCAAAATCGCTGATCTGATCTCACAGGTACCGAAATGACATCGATGCAGCGACCTGTGTATTTTTGAACCACAGGAATAATGAGGGGAAAACTGCTTTCTGGACTGCAGTTCGTCGTAGTCGGTTGGTCAAATTTACTGTCCTCCTCTAATCATCCACATCCATGACGGTGTCTGTGTATCTCCAGTTGTAATATCGCCAAAATTCTTTTTGTTAATGGTGCCGATCCCACTATATCGGATAAATATGGGGACTCACCATTTCACTCTAGTGTGCCAACTGACATGTATATCGCTCAAATCTCAACATTATTCAAATATTTACTGATGTGCTCACAGGACAGACGAGATGACCATTTCGATGATCGAAAATATTGCTGTCAATCACGTGAACATTGATGGACGCACTCTTCTCCAAACTGCAATTTGTTACAAACGGTTGGTCGTTATCATTGTTGGATATTCATCAGCACCGTAATGAACTGATACTTTAGGGAAGCTTTGGTCAAACATCTTTGAAGAAAGGCGCCGATCCTATCTTTCCTGATCGTGGTGGGAATTCAGCACTTCATATGGCAATAGAGTGCGGACTGTAATATGAACATTTCGAATTGTTGACTATCGAAATAGCGTATTAATATTCCTACAGAAATGAGCAGATCATCATTGATATAATTAAAGCGGCGAGTTTAAAACCAATCCACGTTGTGTTCCAAAAAACGATGACCAGACGATTCTTTGGGCGTTTTATTCAACGATTGCTTCCTCGCCTGTATATTGCTCAAATGTCGGTCTGTCACATTGAAGACCCTGATTTCATCTTACAGAAACTTAGATGTCCTCTCTACAATATTCGCTCTCTTATGCGACACTATTTTCGATTTGAGGGGCAAATATGGCCAAACTGCTTTCTCTTACGCTGTTCACTTGAATCGGTTGGTCAAATCCTCTGTCTGGCTCTGATCAACGAGTTCAATACTAAGTCTCGTATCCCTAGTATTGATGTCGCCCAGATTCTGCTAGAGAACGGTGCCGATCCCACAATAGCGGATACTGATAGGAGTACACCATTGCACACTCTTCTAGATAAACTGTGAGTTAAACAGATCTCACCAAACACTCCAACGTTTACTGATGTTATCACAGAACAGACGATTCTATTCTGTCAATGATACACAATATTGATATCAACCACCGGTACAATGATGGGTCCACTCTTTTCCAAAGTGCTATTAAGTGTCGTCGGTTGGTCAATTGATATTGTGTGGACACTGATCGGTCCCTCAATAACACTGATTGGTTAGGGAAATAGTGGTTATGAAATTGCTGAAGAGAGGCGCCAACCCCATTATTGCTGATCATAATGGGAATACAGCACTGCACCTGGCGATTGAGCATAATCTGTACACTCCTTTAGTCTTGTTATTTTACCAAAAATTTCATTTTGAATTTCATAGAAATGGAGAGACCATTATAACTATACTTGAGGCGGCAACGCCAAGAACGGCCGATATTCTGTGTCCAGACGGTATGATGGATCCCTCAGTGTGTTCGAGTGGAGAGTTAGTTAATTATCGCCTGTATACTGTTGATGAGTGTCGAAATCATTGAAGTCGCTGATCTGATCTCACAGGGACCGAGATGGCAACCGTCAGGCAACGTCAAAAATAATCAATTTGAGAAACCAAAACTGGCAAACTGCTCTGTTTCTGGCATTTACCCTTGCACGGTTGGTAGAAATTACAGTCTAGTTCTGATCACATCTTCAATAATGAGTTTTGTATTTCCAGTTTTGATATTGTCCAGATTCTTGTGGAGAGAGGTGCCGATCCCAATATAGCAGATATTAATGGGAACACACCATTGCACACCCATATGCCAACTGAATTGTATATCGCCCGAATACCATCATGTATTGAAATCCCTAATGATGTGCCAACAGGACAGACGAATTCATCATATCAATGATTGAAAATATCGATGTGAACAAAGCTGGCGAAGATGGGGCAACTTTTCTTCATAGGGCTATTGAGTGTCGTCGGTTGGACCTAATTCATATTTTACCCTGATCATCCCCTCAATTGAACTGATGTTATAGGGAAGTTGTCGTGAAATATCTGTTGAAAAGAGGCGCCGATCCTGTCATTCCTGATCGTGATGGGAATACAGCATTGCACCTTGCGATATATCATAGCCTGTAGACTGCTATACTATGTATATAGTCAAATATCTGATTGAGATCTCACAGAAGTAAGGAGATCATCAGTATAATTGAGGCGGCGCCGTTGCTTCTTGTTCAACAGGATGAAAGGAAGGAACTATTTCAGGATTTGGGTGTATCCTTGATCCCTTTTGGAGGATGAAAACCATTTCTCCAACGCAGCAAAGAAGGTTGAACTCTTGCACACCTAAAGTGACCCAAGCAACCTTGCCAGTATATATGCCGATCCAATCCAGAATTACTCCATTTTTCAAACCTCATAAAAAACCCACAAAATCCTTCTAGGAACACAACTACCAAACACCAACTGGTAACACACCAACCAACAAAACCCATATCGTTACGATCTGAGACAATGACAGAACAAAATAAGAGACTCTTTGAAAGGAAACACAGAGGCATAAAGAAGGTCGCCAATCACGACTATCGAATTGCACAATGGAATGCCGGCCGTCTAACGGCGACCAAGTCTCATGAACTGGCCCGCTTCACAAACAAACACAAAATCGACGTTATATGAATATCCGAGCTAGGCCATAGAAACAGAATAAGCCGGATTCCCTAATTATGACTGCAGCGATACATTCACTCAATCAGCAATATTCTGGAGGAAGGGATTGGATATCCAAACAATTACCTGCCCCACTATCAACATATTTGAAAATTCGCGAATCAACAAGCAACATTTTATGGCTGCATCATCTCTTATTTTATTGATAAACAGTCAACATCTGAGAATTGCCGCATTAGAACAGTGCGGGGCGGTTAATGGTTCATTCCTTGATCATATCTCGGCCGTTGAAACATACAATGAAGATCCAAAACCGACTCATCTTTAGTTCTGACTCTATAATCGTTAGCGTTACTTGTCAGGATTCCCATGATGTTACATGAGAAAGGCATTGGCCAACAATGTTTTGTATAGATATTGATAACTGTGACACTTTCTCTAGAGCATCGAAACCCATACAGAGGTCATCGCATGCTCACTATTCTCATCGTTATCAATGTGTCCTGTCTTATCATGACCCCGCCTTTTACTCTCCTTCATAGGCTCGAGAGGGAAACTTACTATTGGTGAAATGACGCTATCGGCAGAACAAAAAAAACAGTGTCACCGAAATAACACAAGCAGTCCCCGATTCTTGTTTCGTCAGGGATGAAGAACAGCATGTTCTGCCCCATCCTCAGAAAATTGTCACCAGTCTTCTGCGTTGGTCAAACAGCCGTACTCGGCTTCTGGCAAACACGGCACGCGACTCGAAAAAAATTCAAACGATTTTTGCCTGAAACATGCGATTTTGAAAAATGAAACAATAATCAAAGAAAACCAGAGCACTGTTCTGGAAAGACCCCACTACCAATATGGACAGAAAAGCGTTGAATTCATTTGAAAGGTGATGACACATCTTATTAGTTAGTATGGGTTCCATTGTGCGCATTTTACGGAAGCGATTCGAGTCCGAATCGCAATTTTGGAAACCATCCTATAGTTATTCAGCGTCAATCGCTGATACCGGTATTGAATATCTAATCGACAGTCTTGGCAATTCGACGTCATCGACGCTGGTGACGTCACAACTCTTCGAGACAGATATTCCCGCATGGTCGACAGCTTCAGTTCAGTCAGAACGGATACATGTCGGCAACAGCAGCGCTGGCGATAGCAGAGGTCAATTAGGATGGGAAGTCAACACAGAAACGCCAGACCGGGTGTTCGGTCACAATGATCACGCGGAATCAGTGTTTCTCACACTACTTATCCACCTACACACGTTCCACAATATACCGAGGAGGAGGACAGGACAGGGTACGAGTCTGGCATAGTGTACACGAGCGTATGGGGCCTTCCTTATCATCCTCCTCATAACAAGTTTATGTCTCGCCTTCCAACAGACTAGTAAATACATATGACGTTTGCCAACATTGTCAACTATGTTCGCCGAGTCGGTGTTTCGCAAGCGATTCGTACGCTTCGAATGACAAATGAGTTCAAAATTGGGGCGCTAAAAGGGGAAGATGCCAACGGGAACCGATATTTTGAATCTCTCGATGAACAGGCGGGTCGGACGAGATGGGTTAAATATGCTAACACATCGTATTATGATGCTAGCCAGGTATGGAGTGTAGTTCCTCATAAATATGTGATTGGCCCACGTTGTTCAATAGGTGACACCAGAATGGCACCCATGGTAAAAACATTCCCCAATTTTCTTATATCGCTTTTGTGTTCATAAAAAAAATCTATTAGGCTTCATTATATGACCGACAAAACACCAATTGAGGTACGAGTTTCATCATTGATGTCGGTAAATCATAAGTAATCACCTCGCCTATAGATGAAGGTGTCGCATAGAGATTGGGAAATGCCTTATGAAGATAACAAAACATTCACCAGCGAAGCATACTATCCACCAGGGCACCATCTTAGCCGAACTCCAGAAATGCCAAGAGTCTACGAGACTTGGAGCGACAAGACGAAGAAGGAAGGCTAGTTGATCGATAATTTTATAGGTTGAAAAAACTGGTGGCTCATAAATTTTTCAAAATCTGTGTAGATAGCACAACACATTGTCTCAATATCAGTTAAGATATCCTCGACATCGCTTGGTTCCACACTTGCAAGGGATTTTATCCCCTTCAGGTTCGTCAGCAAATTTGTAATCATAAGAAAGTTCTTCTCCAGCATTAATAGAATGTTTGGCATAAATCACGATTCTTCTTGTAGTACCTACAGCAACAACTTTGGTTCGGCAATTAGGCATACAAGAATGGTTAATGTATCGCGCTAGATTTCCCTAAACGGCATTTGTAATACTAGCCAGACCATAAGAAAATCCAGCTCACCTTCTTTGTTGCATCAATGATCAGGTTGTCATCCACCTTAAAAAAGTAGGATGAACCAATGCCTATCCGTTCATACCTTTTCTCCCGAATATCAGCGACATGAGAAGAAATGCACTCTCCGATGTACTCGATGACCAAATCGCCTTCGACAAGCGCTTCACATGTGCGAACGCCCCAGGCATGAATATCGGATCGGAACAGTTGCAAGTGTTTTTTTCGTGTGCATAAAGCATTTCCTTGCAGCAAAGATGTGCTCGTAGTGGACGACAAAGCTGCGTAGTTGGCTCATCAGCACCCATTGCTATTTGATTGTTTTCAACATCAAACCTGCAGAGAACCGACGTCTGTCTGCTCGATCGCTCCGCCTCGAAGTTGAAGTCGCATCTATGTCTCCTACATCGTTGTTCCGTTCACAGTCCTCTTTATAGCGACTATGGAACTGAAACGGCGTGGTTCGAACGCAGCCCGAAATCTGATGAGCTACGGGAGCATAGACGGATGCACGCATAGGGCTGATAGTGACCCTGCGCCTGACGACACCAACATCACGATCTGGTTCTACAGAATGCAGTCGCAACATTCAATAGTCTCGTTCCCTCATGTATTTGACAGGTTTTGACATACTATCTTGATTTCGTTGAGATCCTCGCCAATCCCTGGGTTCAAAATCATCATTGTCTTCGTGCTTAAACGACAATGATGGGCCGTCAAGGGACGCATGAAGCTGACATGCCCATTGACGAGGAACCCGCCTCAAGGGAGGAGCCATACAATAACAATGCAACGCTGTTGGACAGCGTGGACTCCAACATTGCGCCATTTGATCGCGATCATCAGAAGCACCACAAAAAGCGCAGATATACAAAACGGGCGTTTCGGGTGACGGTAACTGAACTGCATCATTATTTACAATAAACGCAGACTTAGAACCTGGTGGACGCCCGCGTTTGTTTTTCACTTTTGGCGCCATTTGCGAAGCAGCCGTATCTTTTTTTTTACCGACTTCTTTGGCAACTGATTCTCCTTGAATAGTTGTTATCGTCACGGCAGGAGTTGTAGAAGCCGTTTGTACAGTTGTCGTCTGATAATTATTTCCTTGCTCTGATGGTTGGATAGATGTAGGAGATGCTCCAGTTGCCTTTCCAGCCCAGTCCTCAAGAAACTTGAACACCGGCGCATCAATTACATCTCGCCATGCTTGTTCGGCAACAGTGGCAAGCAATGCTTCACACACCATATTAAGACAATCGTCTCTAAGGTTGGTGCTATCAGCCGCAGCATTCGTTCCCACGTCTACATACTCGGTGGGAGCAGTAGAATCTAGCGGTATCCAGGGCGTAACCGATATTTGATGGTCGGACAATATGCTGTTGTGAAGAGATTGAATTGCTAAGTTACAGAATTCGGCATTGGCAAATGTGACACGCCAACCATCAGATGCATAACAGACCTGGACTGAAGAATTCAGAATAAAAACATCAAAAAGGTGCCATGCAGTTGAGGTACCTCAATGGGGTGAAACTTCGCACATATCTCTAACACTTGATCATAATCCGCATCCGCAGGAAGATTATGAACAAATGCGCTACATTGGTCGACTGACACTTCAGGAGCTGCGTGATGCTAGAAAGAAGCCAACATAAATATGCCGGATTGCTGCATTATAATATGAAACATACAGATTCTCCAAAATCCGGAAACAAAAACTCATCTGGATTCTGCTCGGAGGTGCCATCAGGCTTCGACTTATCCATTGATGAAGTGTCAGCAATATTAATGTGATTCGTCGAACGACGTTGGCCGTAATCAGAAGAAGTAAACGGAGCAGGACTCCCAGAGTCAGATACGGTCTGCCTGATAAACTGGTGTGGTGATTTTGGATTAGAGTTCCTGAAACGCAAAATAACGTCGGCAAGTGACGGAGAGCACACAAAAACCACATGAACACAATTTATCAGTAAACGCACCGCCTTTGAGGCTTGCTAGAGGTTGAAAGTCTTCTCCTATGTTGAACATCTTGGGCAAATAGACGGGACTGCGGCGGCAGGGCATTAGACCTGGGTAATCGATTGGTAGGCGACGGCCTAAAGCCTAAGAAGAGATATTAGAGAAAAAAACGCAGCAGTATAGCAAAGGAGCACGACCAGATCTGACATTTCTTTTCCGGAATTCTTTGTTTTCTCGTCTTCGAGATGGAGACCTCGAATTTGACTTGTAATGTTGAAACCGGTTTCCAGGGCGACTGTTGGGAAATACCACTGATGCCTGCCTCTGCGACGAAGATGACCTGAATATAACGCATCTTCAACAATATACTTAGAAAAAAACTGTTATATAACCTAAAAGGAGGACCGAAACGTTCACGTCGCCTCAATGATGTTCTAGGGGAGAGTGAGGCAGACCTAGACGGCGATCTTGTTTGAATGAGGGAAGTGTTTGACATAACGGAGGACTAAAATGACGGATTCGGTCACCGTGCTGGCGCGAGACAACACATTGATTGAGGATAGACAAGTAAAGGAATAGAGAGGGGGGGAAAGGCAGCCGGGCGATCGCTGGTCAGTGGTGGTGTATGTGATCAGGGAGGGAACCAGTTGCCATGTATGTACACTAATGGTACATTGACGCCACTCAACAAGGGCGTGCGGCGAATGAGCCGTGCACTGCATGGAGGTCCCGGACTTGGGAGGCCGCACACATGCCACGCATTCGTGCTTTCAGTGCAACAATGTTGATTGTTTGACTAATGAGTAAAGATGTTGCCCAACGTCGTTTAATTCTCGCGAAGTTTGACATCGGTACTGTAGCAGCGATGTTTGAAGTATTGGTTTGAACCCATTGAATAAAAGATGGTTCAATGGATTTTTGTCGTACCCATTGGTAGAACTTCCAACATCTCTTCCGTTATACTTTGGTGATCAAAAACTCTGAAGGGTGATTTTAACTTTAAGGCTAAGGAGTTAAATTTCATTAAACTGATTAAGAATCCACTTGCTGAAAAGGAGGTTTTGATCTTAAGGTTGATTTAAAAATTGCTTTCTGGCGCGCAAGTTGCATGCGTCGGAACTCCAAATTTTCAAGGAACACAGCAAATCCCTAATCCATCGAACGTGTACATTCATACGAATAAAGCAATCACTAGCTTCGTTCGCGATTCAACTCCTAAACGATACCGATTTTGTTTACCCGATTTAGCCCGACCACACTCAACACAGAGGAGTCAGTCAGGCTCACGCTTGCCGAGCAAATCAGGGCAATTGCTGACTGTCGGTGGGGAATTTTAGATGTTGCTCAGCCAGAACATGTTTGCCTTGGCTCCAAAACAATGGCGGTACTAGCAATTTCAAGGAAGCACTTACCCAACTGGCTCGGTAGTGAGTTGAAAAAGAAAAGCCCTGATTGACGATGGAAGGAAATCCATGGAATTGGAGGTTGCTCAGCTAGAAAACGATCGTTTTACGCCGTTTTTCCACGGATCAGCAAACCTCTGGGCAATATTGCAAACCAGCCTACCTAGGTTTGGGCAACTTGCCACAAAGTTTTCAGGCCTTGAAGCCATCTGTTTTATTCTGGATGGGGGCCAGCAGTTTCTGCAGCATCATTACTCGAGATTGCGCCGCTTGTCGCTGTTCTGACTGCTGTGTTTTACGAACCATGGAGACCTGAGGCGATACAGCGAATAGAGCCCCTGTTAATGTGGTTACAGAAGGAGGTATCGTCCTCGCAATAGACGATGACCAGAAAGATGTGGATGTGTCTCCATTATAGCCATCCGAGAAGTCAGACTTGTAATTGCTACCAAACGTCCCAAAATGCAAAACAAAGTTTCGCACTGATCTGGGACATCGACGAAAACAGTGCGTTTTGAGTTAACAACGGACTTCAAGATAGTATCAAGGGAGCAGCAGCATGGATTGCAATCAACAGAATTTTGCACAGTTCCTTGAAAGAAGACTTTCAGCATCTTGGATCATGGAAACAATTAATGCCTTCTGGTGGATCGCTTTCATTTGTGACCATAACCAGTTACTGACCATAAGCAGTAAGTCCAGATTATTGCTGGGAAAGACATTACGATTCAAACAAGATGTTTCCCTTGGATTGGCAACGAACATTGCCAGACAAGATGTCAAATCTCCGGTGTTGATACATGATCTTGACTACATGAACTTCAAAGATCTTTCTATAGGCAACGTCCTCGATTATAAGGATAGTTCGACATGTCGAATAACTCGGATTCAATACGCCCAGGGGATGAGTATTTATTCCAGCATTCGTCCTTTGCATAGAGACCAAGGCAACCGATCAGGAAGTTCCAGACAACAAAATGACTCTGTTCAATTCAAGTTCAATAACGATTTCTATGTTAGACGAATTGACATTCCAGCTGATAATAAATTTGTCAAAAGGTCGCTGATGGGCCTCGCTTTGCACAGCATCAATGTCTTGGAATTTTTCGCAAGTCTTTTCGTATTTTGGCCCAAAAGGCCATGCGTTGAAAAAAAGTGGAGCGCTGTCCAGTATCAGAAACTATTAGAGTTTCCCAAGTCATTATTTAAGGCCAAGGTCCTGAATGTTGCGATTTTAGGGTTGATTTATCCATGCAATCAGTTTTGACATTTCTGAATTGCGACATGAGCGTCGCTCTATCCATCGCCATAATTGATAGTAACTGCAAATAAGTGACTCTTTGTTGCGCGTTTGGCCAATTATTGTTCGGATGACGTGCTCCCAGTTATAAAATGAAGCACAATAATTGCGATCATCCCAGCCGTGGATCTGCCCCGGGCAAGAGCGAAGATCTCCAAAGTGCTTCCTCCTTTAGCAGCAAACCTGAAAAAATCCCATTGGATTTTAGTGAAAATATTTTGATTCCCTGAATGAATTCTTTTTTTGCTTTTACACGTAAAGTGACAAACAGTATTTGACCTTCAGTGTGTTTCATGGACTAACCAGTGGCGTCCGTTGGCGGATTATAAAAGCATTGCAGGAACGGGCATTAGAATAAATTTTGGTATATAACATTAATAATGCAAGAAATTGCAGCAGGTCATGACAGATTAGGTTGGCAACATTGGTTTGAATTCCTGATCCCTGCCCCTGGCGATGTTGGTGAATCTGTTGGTCTCCGTGATGATGAACAGGCGGCCTCTTTTCCCAGTGTACATGTACGAGGCGGGGATAATCAGACTGCCCAGCTGGTCAGTGGTCAGCTCCATCCCTTCCCTGGTCGCCCCTCATCACCCTTCCCACTATCCCCCATCACCCTTGGGCCTTCCCATCTTCCCTCCTCACCCTCTTCCTGGGTCCGTATATCCCCTCTCAATTGTCCACTCTCTCTACCCGATCATTACCTTCTCTATCTTATCTGTACCTTTATAACTCATATCCACATTTAGATTCTCGCGACTAAATCACACTCTTTAGTGATTTTGTCAATCAATCATCCTTCGTGCCCTTAATTTTATATATCAAACCATCGCTTTTCCTGACTCGGAAATAATGATCTCAACCCATCCATTGATCACATGCAGTAATCCATCTTCAACGGGACGCAGCGCTCCATGTATGACAATTCGGCTAACACCTCAAACCTTAGCTGCACTATCTGCCCAACCCGCCCCCGCTGTATCATTCTGCCTTAGTGATCGCACCATAACTATTGCAGGAACAACCCACACTTTACAGGCATTCGATGAAGATCCATCGGTACCAATGCATCTTTCCATCGGGTGAAATATTCACCCTCATTTATTGCCCAAAACATATAGTTGTGCGAAATTTATAGATTAAAAGGGTCCGATCTTATTCAGATTGGAAACATTAATCAGAAGTTGATTGTTCAACGAGATGTTTCATCGTCTGGCAATGGTAATCACATTGCTAAACCCATCGAAAGCTCATCAGTAAATTCCAATCCCTACAGCAATAGTACATATTCCAAACAAACTGTCAGTGGTAATTTGTGATTCAGTTTCCTCACATTAACTTGTGTATCATTATTAGGGAGTTAAACGAAATAATGGAAGTATTAACAGAAGCAATTCTGAAACTTCTTTGAAAAAACGAGTCACAAGTGCAAAGTATGTCCCCGCCGGAGCAATCACAAATTTTTTTGTCACAATTTATTTTTCTAGCACAACGCCCATCAGAGTGAACAAATCCCCCGTCGATATGAAGGCGAATCCTTCATCTCCCGATCGGCATTCAGCTCCAGTGCGTCCTTCGTCGCGTATCAATTCGTCCTTACCTTTAAGAAAGCAGATTCTTCATTTATTGGCGATTCAGCCCATGTCAGCTGCGGGTCTCGCCAAACGTCTTTCACAAACCACCAAAAGCTTAGCTTCAGTCCTCAAAGCTGTAATTAACCACCATTAGTTGTCTTTATATGTATTGAGAAGGTCTCGATTTCTTTACAGGTGGCGACCTATGAAATGCCTGGGAGATATCGAGCGAAGAATTCACTGCTCGCTGAGCTGCATGTTGATGCGTGGCCGTATTCACCCGAGGAAAAGACCATTGTCATAAAAAATATTGGACAAATAGATGCCGCTGCTGACGATGGCAATAATCAATGCGACAACAGCTTAGACACGAGCCCAGAATCTTTTCCGGTTGCAATAGATATTCGCCCCCTACGGATAGAAGGGAGAAGTCACCCCCCGAAATCGACTCCAAAATCCAGTTCAGTGACGCCGCTGCATCCGCCCTCAACAGCGCCGTCTGTCACTCCAGCTTCAACCGTCAAAATCCCATATACGTCTACTGCCAAGACTACGTCATCTCATCAAGCGAACGGTTCAACGAATTCCAAAACGACGGCCGCTCCTCTCTCCGCAAGGTTCCTCTCGCATAGGTCGCCGTCAGTTCAAACTAATTTCGATTTCAACAGGTCTGTTGCGCCGATCGAGAGCCATGAACAATATCTGTCATATCGTGCGCGGTTTGAGAAAACTTATCCCAGGTATTCAGCCGTTGACGCCAGGCTAAAGCAAATTGCCGAGGAATTCAACACATTGGCGGCGATGTTAGATTCACCACAGTGTCCAGTTTTGGAGAAAAGGAAACTTCAGGTCCAAGTTAAGAACTTGTATTCTGAAGTCAAACCTGAAGTGGTACAGTTGATACTTACCACGTCAATTTTCCTGAAATTCACTGATCCTGTGGTCAGGATCAACTGAAGGGCGAATTCAGGTCAATGCACGAAGAGATGGCGGCGTTGAAATCCTGCATTAAAGCCTATGTGGACTCGTATAAACCTGATTCATGACCGTCGCCACACGCTTTTGGCTTCTTCTATATTTATTTCTGAATAGAATTGTATTCATATATAACTCTGTTGTGTCGGTTTGTGTTCTTCCCACACTTCCAGTGTAATAATCTCCCAATATATCAGTGATTTAAAAAAAAATGCTGTTATATCTTTATTGGTTGGCGATGGCGACGACGACGACCGTGATCACGATTTCCGGTTGATCGATTGTGATTCCTAGGCTGTTGCATAGTCTGTTGATTAGACGATCGGCCTCGAGCCCCGCAAGAATGCGTCGTGATGATTTGACGATTGTTACGTTGAATGATTGCCAAAGCCTGTTCCTTATCCGATAGGGCCGAACTGAGACCCGGATTCAGCTCAAGAACCCGATCCAAATCCTGGACCGCCAACAACGGCTTACCCAATTCCAGATAGACTGTCGCACGAATCGAAAACACCTCTGTGAAATCTGGGTCAATAGCGATGGCCATATTGAGATCGTAAATAGCCATATCGACATGATGCATCTGGCGATGCAATATTGCTCGACAGCGATGAAGGCGCGATCTGATATAAGGGCGAAATTCAGATAGTTCGATGGCCTTGTTCATATCTCGAAGAGCGTGATCGTATTGCCCTTGTGCCTGATAATATAGGCCACGACATAAACGAGCAGATGAGGAACCAGGATTCGCTTGTAAAGCGGCTGTGAAAGCGGAAAGCGATTGGATTGGTTGGCCATTACGGGCCATGAGAATACCTTCTATACATTGGGTGAAAGAAAACTGGATATAGGTGATGGCTGTCATCTAATCGAGGGTGCAGGGGAAATACAATGGTTTGGGGATAAATCTTGAGCAATTGGCGGGACAAGAGCTGGTTTGGGGATTGGATTTGAAGCTGTCGCTGAACTCGTGAATGTACCCGAGTAAATCAACAATAGAGCCGATCGGGCCAATTGTTGATCATATACCGATTAGTCAATACATCAATATCAACCGGATCAATGACTCAACAATCAGTGGATTTATCCGGTTTGATCCATGGATTCTCGGGTTTTGAGCAGTGAAGATCGGTCTCCGTTGGCCCATGGGTCCTTCCTTCCCCGTGATCTCTGAATTAATGTCCGGTAGTATATCTGTTACACATCTCCAACTGCCCGAGGAATTACGGTTACCACTGCTTGTTGTTTCCGTTTCCACTGGAATCTCACCCCAATGTCCCAGTTCCTGTATAAGCTAAGAGGTCATAGATCATCGGTCACCGCCACCTTTTATACTGATCTGACGCCCTCATCACCTCCCAACCTATTATCGGGCGACATCAAAGGCGAGGTTAGATTGTGGTCAGCCAGTACTCGTCGCTCGTCAGCAATCCTTCCTGAGAATGGGGTTCATATATTATCAATTCAATGCCAGAAATTTTTCCCAAATCAATCGATTATCCAAGGTCGTGATGGATCGATTACCGTTGTCGACATCAGTTCCGGTCAGATCATAATTTTTATTGAAAAAGGCTCTTCCCCCTATACATTTTGTCGCATTGCACTGAACGATAATGGGTCCTTATATGCGGCTCCAACCGATTCCTATCAACTCTCTATCAAAGATTATCGCCATAAATCATTATCGAGCGTCGTTAATCTTAATCGTGATAACGGTCAGTGTATGTCTTTATCATGGGTTGGTCCTGATCATAATTTGTTGGTTGGTGATGAATCCGGTCATATCCATTTATACGATATTCGGTCATTATCAATCCCTATTTCATCATTACAATTGTCCAAAACCCCATTATTCTCCCTACTCTATAATCCTGTATTAGAAGGCGGTATTGCCGGATCGGCCGGTCGATTGCTATATCCCTGGCAGATCTCCGATAATGGTGTGGAATATCACCCATCAATACCCATTCATTCTCCCGGTGTCTCCAATATTGCTACACGATCTGATTATCGTCTATTCAGCTATAGTGCCTGGGATTCCATGGCCTATGTTTACACCTGGAAATCAATGAGGTGTATTGCAGTTTTAGATCAACAATCAGATAAGATCAACGATATAACATTATCGAGAAGTGAATCTAATTTGGCGGCGGTTTCCTGCCAAGACCATACTATATCTGTTTATCAGATCGGTAAATCAAGATGACATGATCAATTCCCTCCCTGTCACTGTCTGTTCCTGATCATGCGCATCGCTCCCGATCTGTTCCTTGCGACACACTCTTCCTAGGGAACATGGCGTCCGACCATGATCTTATATCTAATCTCTCATTGACGATATCATTACAGAATCAGTTATTAACCTCAGCACTTGATAAGAAGCGATTATTACGGAAACAGATACACGTCAGTATTTCTCCATCGGAGCAGGTTACACGATTACAATTTTACATACATGTAGAGGATGAGATTACGCCACCAGACTGGATTGCTGAATGATTATGCCGAATTCATGTCGAGATCGATGCAAGAGTTGTCAGATATGAAGGAATTGCTGAACAGGAATTCAATTGGGCATCATCTGGAAAAACGTCCTGAGAAAGTCGTGGAACACGATGCATCCGGAAAGGAACTGAAGTTAAACAGCGGCAGTTCATCTCAGCAAATGAAACATTCGTATTTTATTAGTGATGATGGAGGGGGTATTGCTCGAGTAGATCCTCAAAGAGTGTCATCAGCCACATCAACTCCACCACCGGACAACTCATCGGTCCCTATCAACTCGCCCTCGATATCGGGTTTAATCGAGGGCGTGTTCACCGATAGCGATGCGTTTTTCTCTGGAATGGCGACCAGTGACCCTATTGCACCTGGCGTGGTCGCGGGAGCCGCATCTGTTGAAGGAGTTGATGATAATATAGGCCTATTAGGTCAAGTTAAATCCTTGACTAAGATGGCCGGAATATTAGGGCGTCCCCATGGCAAAGGGCTATTCCGGTCACTATCTCTCGTCATCCAGTTTATTTATCGGGTACAGACCCGTATCCGGCGCCGACTTGACCACGACAAGCAAGGGCAGATCGGTGAGTTCACTGAGGTGATTGATTTGTACGAGGAGATGACCAGATCATGGCTCGCTCCAGCTATCAAATACCCTATTGGTAGTCTGGTCTCCCCATCATCAACCATCATATTACGACCGGTTGGTTTATCACCGTCGGGCCCATTAGCATCATTACTGCATAAGGCTGGCAGGCGCTCATCTCCATCGCTATCGATCGCTATCCAGATATCGGTTCGGTTAAAGCATATTTGTGATACATTGGTCGAGTTAACTGCCCCAGATGTGCAAGTTCCAACAGCGCTAATCGGATTTGTGAATCGCTACCTGATCTCATCCGGTCTGTACTTCCCTCCATCATATTTATTCCCATCTGAAAGCCGCCTTCTGCAATACGATCATCGTGGAGCCACAGCACCGTTATCGGATCACGCCAAGCAATCCCTGTTGGTTAACTATTTCATCACACGAGTTTTGGTTGCCATGATTCTGAAACCATGGGAGATGGGAATTGGAAAACGGCCAAAGGAAAAACAGACCGATATATGGAACAACCTGAAGGTGATGGCGTCGGTTATGTATGAGGTGGTGAACGGTGACGGGGATGATCCGGATCATATCAGGCGCGATTTTAATCTCTTGGATCACAATGATCCAAGTATCAAACCGCTTCAAGACGCCATCAATGAAAACCGGATCAAGGTGGACACATTCATCAGGCAGCTGTTGACTAGAGTGTAATGATGGGGGTCAAAGAGATAATGATTAATATAACGGGGATGGATGCCTTATATTCGAAATTATAGGGGTGATTGGCGATAATGATGATGATGACCGTGTAGCATTGGGGCAGTTGATGATAGATCGGATACCCGGCCCTGATCTAGGTCTTGGTGATGGAAATTGAGCTGATGGCGATATTGATAATAAAGGATTTGTGGAATTTGTTGACTCCTTGTTGGGTAATCGTCCTTGTGATCTATAGAGCCTAATCTGGGTTCTTAACTGTTCTATCTCCTGTCTCTGCCTCTCTATTTTGATCTGTTTTTCTTTCATCTCCTTCATCATTTCCACCCTATTCTGCTCCTGTCCCTCTATTACCCCTTCTAATCTCCTTATCTGTCCAAGATGCATTGACCGAATATGGGATAAATCCACAGATATACCCGATAAAACATTCGCTTTTGACACTGGCGATGGTTCTCCAGATATTTTCACACCACCCAATTTCTGAATAAATTTGGGTAATAGCGGTCTTTCGTCGTGGTCATCATTGTCAGACGACGATGATGACGAAGCCGAATTTCTTCTAGGTTTATATCCTCGTAAAAATGCTGCCACCTGATAATGATGTGATTGTGCAGCTAGATCGTGTGCCGTCCTGCCTTGCTGATCCCGCTCATCGAAATCGACCTCGTGTTTGATGGCCAGATATCTGCATATATGATGATGGCCATAATGTGCCGAGAGGTGCACTGGGGTCCACCCCCTCTCTGTACGATCGTGTACATTACACGGCACACCGCACTCCTCCACCAGGAACTGCACCAGTGCCAGGTGTCCACCCGCACTTGCGTAGTGCACAGGCGGGAGGCCGCAGTCAGATAAATGGGCTGCTGCAGAGGCCGCCCCTACAGTATCACATATGAGGCGGACTATGGGCACATGACCAGCTGCAGCCGCATAGTGAATAGGGCTTAAACCGTCATGATCGGGGGCCATTATTGGGATCAGCTTGGACCCGATCAGGGCTCGAGCCACAGATAGGTGACCATGCAGGCAGGCCTCATGCAAAGCGCCAACCCCGGTTTGGTTAGTTGTGGCCAGGAGGGGGGGACCCAGCGCGATCAGCGTCCTGATAACAGCGACGTGGTTATTGGCCGCCGACCATGAGGCTATGGTGTATGAGCTGGAAGATATCACAAAATGCTGGGGGCTCTGATTAGCAATTTCTTGGAGTCTCTCAGAAGATATTGGATTATGAGAACGAATGTCTTGGAGGAGTGTTAAAAGTGCCTGTGAAATTCGAGAAATGGAAGGTTCTGACAATGCCAGAATGATCGGAGACCGGGACTTAAGACTTAGAGGGAGGTAATCTTGGTCATTATTTGTAGTTTCTGGGTGTTTCCCATTGTCGTGGGAGCCCGCCCTTGTATCCATTTCAGCCTGATATCGGCGATACAGCCTTAGTAATATCAGCTCCTCACTCTTGATCTTTCATCTGGATTTTAGTTAATCCTGGGTACAGATAGAGACCGTATCTAATTCATATCGCCATCGCCATATTGATGACACACCACAGTCCGCTTCTCGGTTATCATGCTAATTGCGTCAGTTTATCAACTTATTCAATATACGAATTGTATATATTCTATTGTGTTCATAACTGTTCTGGTTGTCGTGGATGATTATGTGCCGATATAATCGCCGCTCTAATCTCGTCACTCACCACACCCAGCGACAGCGACAGCTCAGCAAGATCGTCATCCGGTATATCCGATTCTGATAGCGGCTCAGGCGATTTGTAAACCTGTGCAGCTCAATCAAGATATGATGACGACCTAAGGGGTATGTTCAGACCTTATCTGCCAATATCGTGGCGATGTTATTGATATCCTCCACGTCGGCTTGGACCTGTTGAGACAACGACCAGTGGATATCTTGGCTGACGTCCAACCCGTCCAACGCCGGATGGGTTAAGAGCTGTTGGGCCGTCCACCTCTGATTCGGATCCAGGGAGCAGCATCGCGACAACAAGTCCAGGAACAGGTTATCGTACCGGTCTGGCAGATCGGGTATTGCCTGTCTGTATATCTGCTGGATTATGCCAAAGAACCCATCCTGATGCTTATATGGGTGATGCCCTAATGCTGCATATATCAACACCAGGCCGGCACTCCAGATATCTGACGACTCATTATATGGCGCGCCCTCTAATCGCTCTGGGCTCATGTAAATCTGGGTTCCGACAAAGTCGTCCAGATACGGATTTGATGATCTGATTCGATCAGCAATTCCAAAGTCAATTAGTTTGACTCGGCCATAACGAGAGATAAGGACATTGGCAGGCTTAATATCGCGATGGATTAGATGATGGCGATGGATGTAGGAGAGGGCAGTGAACATCTGTTTGGCGATGTGGTATATTGTGGAAGGCGGTAAAGGGCCACACGCTTCAATGCAAGCCTGGAGCGATCCCCTGTTCATGTACTCGAGCACAAGCATAGCCCGACCTGGGGTAAATCAGAACGGGGTTCAGCTGTTGTGGGATGGAATACACGACCTTGGCTGTAGTAAGCACCATAGAATTGTATGATATTATTAAACGATGATGATATATTGGAGAATATGGTTAACTCTTGAACCAGCTGTCTATCAATATAATATCAGGTCAGATCATGAACTTGTCAACTGCATATTCCATACCTTCGTCGGGTCTGTGAGTGAATATCGATCGCTTTTAGGGCATAAACACCGATCTGATTCAGTCTTAGCGCCTTTAATATACGCGATGATCCCCCTCGACCTCCATTACCCAATACCTCAAAATCGCAAAATGAGGTACTCTCGGTTATTTGGGGTGGAATTATGGAAGGGGAAGTGTGTTTGTGAAAGGCAAACAAGAGGTCGTGATTGAGGTTAGGACTGATCAAGAAAGAGGGGGTTAGGGGTTGTTGGGGGTGATGATGAAGACCACTCTGGCCGATAGAGAACCCATGAGTACGGAATGAGGAACGGGTTAGAATATAGGAGGACCTCGGGCTTGAAGGGATCAGGGATGGGCGAATACATGGAGGACGACCGGGATGATTATGGTGGGAGTGTAATGATGGAGAACGAGCGGAAGATGAGGAATACGAGGTGGAATTGAGGGAGGGAGGTCCGGCAGATGAGGGATAAGGAGAACCAGATGAGTGAATGGATGGCGATCTGACATCTGATGAGGAATGGGAAAGGTCGAGGGACAGCGGGCGAATGAATGGCGATCTGACAGCTGATGAGGACTGGGAGGTGTCAAAGGCCAAAAGATGAAGGGAAGGCGATCTGACAGCTGATGAGGACTGGGAAGTGTCAAAGGCCAAAAGGTGCAGGGAGGGCGATCTGGCCGATGATGACGACTGAGAGGTGTCAAAAGACAGGGGGTGAAGGGAGGGCGATCTGATGGATGATGATGTGTGGTAAGGGTTGATAAAGACAGAGGTGAATATGGACCCCTTGCTCGATTTGTGTGATGATCTAGTCGGTGTTTTATCCGGATTGGGTTTTGGCGAGAGGACGGGCGGATCAATATGGAAATGGAATGGTATTGCATGATGGGCCGTACTGGATAATGGAGAGACATGATCATCTCGATGATATCCATAACCTTTATCATTATCAACCTGATGGTTGAGTTTACCAGATCGTGCAGCGTGTGATAGACTTCTCCGGGTCCAATAGGGCGCTGCCTGCTCTAACGATATTCTGCCCTGGTACTCGCCATCAAGATCAACATTGACCTGATCAGCGATATCCTCTCTGTTGTGAACGGGATGGGCTCCACCACCATCATCATCATCTTCATATCCGTCATCATTGCTCTCGGAATCATTGACAACCTTATCCCCATTCTCACAATTATCCATTGATGAAACTCCCTTAACATGGTGCCTATTCCGAATACGTATAGAGATATTCGGCATTGGTTATCAGAAAGTCTAGTCGAATTCCTCAAAGTAGGCTTAGTGTCATTAAAGTCACGATGATTGGGGTTAGATTAAGATCAAGTCGCGTGCCGATGGTCAATATCACATCTCGTACAGTAAGGGCCAGGAAACCGACACTTTCGCCAAGGAATTACGAAGATCTGATAGACCTTAGCGCTCATCATATATCAGTCATGTACCTGAAAAAGTACGCCATATGGCGCAATAGTGATCACTACCCTTCCTCCCTAAGGGCCTACACACATTTATGCAATTGAGGTCTGGGAAAACCAGCCACAATTCCATGACACCTTCTTTTATACCGAATTTCTGATGCCAAATTAAAAAATCTCCTCCTCAAGTCCCTCTTATCTTCCAACAACCGTATCCATGGGGATTTGTACCCCCCAAATGTACAAGGAAATGCCTATTCGGCATTTCGGGTTTTCACATACCATGGCGTAGATTTGTGCACAGAAATCGAGATTTGGGCGCGCAATTACCCGGTGTTTAATGTGATGCTGTGGCCTGTGGATCACGCTCAATGAGTTCAAACTGAAATGCCGCGTCGAACTAATACCAACGCGTTCAAGGTTCAGACTTGTGATGAAGTTGAACGTCGGCTGCAGATGAATCACTGCGGATGATTGCAGATTATCTGAAACTGCAACCTTCTCAGATTCGACGTTGAAAAAACAGAACCAAGTTATCAGAGAGTCGGGCGTCCACAACACCATCGACGCACCGGGGGCAGCGATCAACAATTCATGAGATTGGGGAAGAGCTGTTCATGTGGATTTTCCAAAACGCTGAATCTGAAATTGCAATTTCAGTCAGGATGGTGGCCACAAAGGTGTGCCAGATGATGCCATCACTTTGTCGTCAATCAGAGCGAAGCCGAGATCAGGTTGTAAGACGATTTTTGAAATCTAATTCAGCTGACGATCCGTATCGCAGCTCATGAGGCGCAGCACCCACATCACGAGGTTCTTGCTGAGGCCGAGCAATCTCCGAGGTCAGTTCGACCGCGGTTGCTATTTGGGGGCAGGGCTCGACCATACATTCTCAACATGAATCAGACACCAATTGTTTTTCTATGACATCGAAACCACGATCAAACAGGTTGGTGAAAACCATCAGCATCATCTCTTCTTCCTCGTCGACTATGTGGGTGACCGTCGCTGTGACTATTTCAAGTGATGGCGACATTCTGACACCTTCAATCGTTTTTAAAGGAAAACCGGATGGTCGAATCGTAAGGATGTTTGGTGATCTACCATCAGGCTGTATTTATTATTGTCAGCAGCGTGCTTGGATGGACGAATCAGTCATGCACCCATGAATCGCTTCAGTACTTTGCCATTTGTCCAGGCTCAACCTGCTGGTATCATAAAGACTCGTATCGATGTTATTTGATGGCACCTGTCGTAAGCGCCATCAACGACATTGACGTTCAAGTAGAACACATTCACCAACAGGTTTCCATCGGTGCAAGACTGAACATTCCGGGAAGGTGTACAGGCTTATTACAACCGATCGAAGTCGGTATGATTGGCAAGCCTTTGAAGAATCGGGGACGTGCAAGATGGGAAGAATGGATGGTTAATTAGGGCACTGACACATCAGTTTTCAGGCTCCTTCGAGAAACTTTTGTCTTAGTAGTGGGTTATCGAATCGTTGAACAGTCTAGATAAACAGCTCGTATGCAACGGCTGGTTGCGCACCTGATTATAGTATTTTTAACTTGAATCATTACACGAATGTTGCAATTACATCTGTTAATACCAGATTTCCAGAATTTATTTTGTGATTTAAGCGGGCCGGCATAATCCCTGATTGCGATGTCCGCTTTAATCACACAACCTTTTCTGGCGAGGACAACGTCTGGGCTGACCTTTTTATTCGCTGTGCTGCCCTTCTATTTCACAATTGACTCGGTCATGTGTCCTGCGCTCAAATTCCAAAATCGTGTTTCCTGGGATCGTGTGAATATTTTGCCCAAGCTGAGAACGACCCGCTGCTGAAATTCATAGATGATTTATATCTCACGAAGTTGCTTGGTTTTTCCATTCCGCCAACGATCTCGCAACTCAAATTAAGAATATCAATCGTGGGTCACTGTGGTCTTTTAGGTCATTGCGGAGTCGAATCAAATGTGGAAAACATTCGCTTAACGGTTTTTCTGGGCTGACCAATCTGATAATCCAGCTGCATTCTGCCAGTAATGACTCCACTGCACTTTAAATCGAAGGGGTAAAGTGGTTCCTCGACCTTTATGATCTGCTGTTCATACCACCAGTCGAAATTCTGTCCTTCATTTTGACTATATGTTCATAGAATTGTCCCGACAAAAACAGTTCAAATATCTGTTTATCATCGGCGACGACCTGTCGTCCTTCACCTAATTGTTTCCCTTCTTGAAATCCAACTGCCGCTTTGCAATGTCAACTTGACTGGATCTGCCGGTATGGAATACCCTCCACCTTTGTCTCTGATCGAGGATCCCATGTCTCAAATTCGCTCATCCGTCATCATTTTACTCTGGGCATACTGCCCATAGTCCATTGGTACCATTGAACTCGTCAATTATCGCACCCTTCATGTCCTACGATCCCTCATCTCCGAGCTCTGCCTTACTTCGCTTTGCGCTCAACCACTCTTCGCCTCCTGATCGGCCTGCTGCTGTCAAACTCTTTTATGGCCAATCGCCGTCCTCACCTTTAGATTCTATATGGAACCCGCGATCTCAATCCATAGTTTCCGTCCCTTTAAATTCGGATCAACTTTTTGCTTTTGTGGAGGACCTTCGCCAAGCCCTGCAAATGTGGAATAAACATGTTGGGGAGAAGCGGGGCCAACGGCGTCTAGCTGAAAACTGTAGGCGAAATAGGGTTAAGCACCAAAACTTCTCTGTGGGAGGTTCTGTCCTAGTGTCTAATACTTTTGAATGTTTTTGAAAAATAATGTGAAGGTTCTTTGGATCGGGCACTTCCGTAAATTCGGACTACGTCTTTACTGAGGATAGCAAAAAATCCTCAATTTGCCATTCCTCTCGACTTAGGTTCTATGCCGACTCGACACTGAACATTACTGAAGATGTCTGCAAGCACGTTTCGCATGATGGCGCGGGATTTTGAAATAATGATGTCCTGGATGTTCATTATGATCCTAAAAGGGGTATTTGAGCTCATGGCTCTGGCTTTGAAGATATTGAGAATTCCTGGGAGCCTTTAACAGAACTTCTCCAGGACTGCCCCTATTTTTATTAAGCGACGGCTTAAAGCTCTAAAGTCCTGCCCGCCTGAGCTGATAAACCTTTTATTTTGAGGTGGCGATGATGCGCTTTTAGCGCTCTTCATATATCAGTCCGTTACACCTGTACATTGTTAATACAGTACACTTGTTATTGTGGATTTCATCAAAAATGACAGTCTGAGGAGTTGGTAAAACCCCGAATTTATTATTCAAGAAGTATTTTTTACAATCGGAGCTGGTGGTTGACCCGTTCCAGAATGGAGACGTCTTTGGAGACGATTTTTAATCTTCTTTCATCAAAGCACCCGTGGGAAATGTGTTTTTAAATCACGAAAGATAATAGCGCACAACACGTCATATTCAAGTCACAACATGCATTGAATACTATTTGATATCTGCAGCCGCAATGTTGTCGTGTAGTGCATCTCCCTTGAAAACGGTCATCTTGGCGGTTGAATTTTTGGGATGACCTCGGTCATTTGGCAATGAATGACGTGGGAAGCATGAATCAATTACAGTTGTCTGGCAATGAATGACGTGGGAAGCATGAGTCAATTACAGTTGTCTGGCAATGAATGACGTGGGAAGCATGAGTCAATTACAGTTGACATCATCAGTTTATTCTACTATCCAAGTTATAAGTCATTCATTCGAGATGGACAAGACTGTCCCCGATAACTTCACCTCATCCTTGTCCGTTTCAAGGGAGATGATACTCTCAGCAGACCACACCATCATGCTGCTGCAGAAACTGATAGTTTTCAATGGATGCTGTCACTTGGATTTTGCGTGTTGCATGTCATTATTGTTCGCCACTCAAGAACACATTTTCCAAGGGCGAGTGTTCCTGATGAAATGGAATTGAAAATAAAAACTGCTGGCCAAGAACCCCAAAGCAGGTTCATCGACCTTCCTGAAGACAATTTCGACGTGACTGTTCGACGCGTATATGCACAATCGTTCGTCAGCGATTGTCGCCCGAAAACGTCCTCATTCCACTGGTCGTTTTTATTTCCGAACAGGCGTCTGTAAGAAATTCGGGATCAACAAACCCTTCTGGTTTGCGAAGGGCGACCATAGGCAGGGTCCGTCTGGCAACAGAAGAAATCGTTGCTGCCATCCAGGCAAACCCTCCCAGTCTTCCTGATCGAGCCGTAATTGGCGAGATAGCGACGAATATTTGGTCGAGGACCAGGGCGCGAGCTGTCAATCCTGAACCAGTCGAGCAATTGCCGGCCAGACATTCCGGCAGGCGATGCGATTGACTACCTCAGAAGTTCACTTGAACATCACAATCGGATGAATTCGCCGTAATCATGTTGCGGTTCAATAGGACTGAACTTGTCACTGTAGAGGTGTATATCGCAAGCTTTCGAACCGCCCTGGGTTTGCCACTATATCCGTGCTTCGCCTGCCGGAATGTGTTCGTGGCCGGCAATATCTGAAGCCTTCGCCGATATATTCATATCCTGAGCAACTAATTTCCTTGACGAAACCACCAAAGATGGTCGTGACTGTTTGCGTCGTCATGGATGGTCTAGGATCAATACACCAGCAGTCGTACGCCAACCTTTTCAACGAGGGAACAGAGTCTCTGTTTTCGCCGCCTCGATGCAAAGGGATTTTTCTCTTGGAAATGCACCGAAGGGTCGTTCACCCGCCAAAAGTTCCATGACGCTTATGGATCTGTGCATTATCTATAATAACAATGCTCCTTGGACGTGGCCACGGATTCAACTTCGGAGCGACGATTTCCAGGAAAACATCATGGAACTTCTGGCGGGTGAACGTCCCTTCGGTGCATTACAAGAGAAAAATCCCTTTGCATCGAACGCGGCGAAAACAGAGACTCTGTTCCCTCGTTGAAATGGTTGGCGTACGACTGCTGGTGTATTGATCATAGACCATCCATGACGACGTAAACAGTCGCGACCATCGACAGTTTCAAATAATATTCTTTCAGCTGTTCAGGAACCTCTCGCGAGCGCGCATTTCCAGGACCTTTCTGGACACTATAAGATCATGACGAAGGGCCCGGCAAATTGTCGCAGACGATATATTCGTCAGTTCGGGAGATCTGAGAACCAGATCCTCTTGGAGTTCTTTAATATAGCAACAGGGACTGTTTACGATGAAGATGTGCACATAGCCGTAAATCTCTGTGGGCCATCTGCCAGACCATTGTCGAACAGCGTCATTAACGACATTACCGGTCCTTTCAAACAAGACAAATGTTACATTTACGAATCTGTTTCAGCAATGCCATCTGGTCATGTTATCACAGATGTGCCACGTATCAATGGATTGTACTCCATTCCATGTAGTTGCTGCAAACCTCGATCGCATCCCGGAGCAGAAGTCAATGTCAATTTCGCACATCGCCAAAGTTCGACTCCAGAAATGCTTTGCATCACCGTCTCGGACACCACAATTTTCAATCTCTGCGCTCATCATTGAGAATGAATTCATTGAATTTTAGGAAGTCGCGGAATCCAAGTATGAGAAAAACAGATCCCGTTAGCAGGTGTGAAGCATGCATCAAGGCGAAACTGACACGTGGACCGTATCC